>JAQGCP010000146.1:0-21103 GCA_034699885.1 Acrobeloides thornei
GAATCAGGGTCAAGGAAGCGTTTTCAAGGTTCGGGAATGTGCGCAATCGATTCCCCGCCTAGAAAAACCTAAGAATCAACGGTTTTCTCATAAAAATCCAAAAATATTGATTTTTGCTTTAATACACCCACCCCCAATTTTTTCGGAAGTGCTGCTGCAAAGTTTACCCCCCCCCCCCTCCCTTTAATAAATTTCCGTACTTTCAATATACATTCCAACATCAAAACAACGTTTCAACCGACAAGCACGGCAAGAGTTTCGTAATTCTGAAAATGATTGATTTTAAAAATATCATGTTTATCACGTCATTTGGCCCAAAGTATTTTTTCTCTATTACGGTTGAAAAGACTATAACAACTTTTTTCAAAATCGTTAAATAAAATTTTCGCCATGACGGAGTCGAACCCTTAATCAATTGAGTGCAAAGGGCGACAATTGCCACTTCACCCATGATGATGATTTTTCCTTGACAGGAAATACCCTATATACTCTTCTTGGAGTGTAATATTATATTTACCTTTCGTAACATCACATTTATTCTCTTTTGCACATTTGTAACTTTTATATTCAGCTATAGATCTTCTGAAAAATGCACTGCATGCACCACAAACATAAGCTCCAAAGTGCATGTATTGCACTTCATCTAGGCAACACACATCACAGGGCTTCATTTCCATGAAAAATCTCAATATTCTAAACAGATTTGAAAATTAATTTAAATGATAAAGTCTGTTTTTTCGCAAACACCCAGTTGTAGTTTAATTTCTAGTTTGGACTCCATTCCGAAGGCGTAGGTTCAAAACGTCTCTCGTCAGTTTTCATCCGTTTTTGATGACCTTGAGCTTAAAAAAATCCTGAAAGCCTATTTTACAGCGCTACGGATTGACTTTGTCGATTTTTATTTTATAAAAAATAGTTTTCTTGACATCTTGCAAACACAAAATGTGGCAAAAAGAAATGTTCGCCATCCGGATTTGAACCTACGCCTTCGGAATGGAGCCCAAACTACAAATCCGCAACTGGGTATTTGTGAAGAAAAAAACAGACTTTATACTCTGTTTCATGGAAAGTTTATAAAAAGTTGGGCGCGCATGGCTAGGACGACGACCATTCAAGTTAGTGGTGCGTTTTCAATCCCACCAGGGTTGGAATTTTTATTTTGTAAATCACAAAAGATTGTATAAACAAATACCCTTAAATTACATTAAAAAAATTTTGTCGGAAAATTATTAAAGCCGTAAAATTTGATAAGTATGAGCCTTAAAAAAGTAAAAGTTTTAAAAAGGTATACAACTAGTGGAGGGTTAACTTTTAATCACTATGGAAAAATCGAAAAATATCAATTTTTGACTTTTGGTTGTTTTTTTTATTCAGCCGACAATTCTAGATAAAAATTATATACGTGCTTTTGATAAATTTTTTTAAAAGTTCAACTTCAATGTAAGAAATTGACGTTTGCTTTTTTCAAAAAATTCATTTAGGGACCAAGAAAATTAATTTTTTTTAAATAACCCCTTTTTTAAAATGAAAACGTGATTGTTACAGACTTCAAAACGTTATAACTTTTTTCGCACAAACGATTTTTTAAAGATTTTGGTCTTAAAATGATCGTGAGGACTATAGAAAAAAGGCTATGCAACTATGACGTATAGAAATAAACGCCGCCGCTGTAGAAAAAAGGCCTTAACTTTTGATACATGCTTTAAAAAATGAATTTTTTTACAAAATGCTCTTTGTGGACATTTTAGGAGAACAACTTTCTAGATCACCCTTATCCCCGAAAAATTTATATGGAGGTGCAAATTAGGGCCCTTTCTCAACAAAAATTTTTTTTGAAAATGACCTTCTAGGGGTAAAAATAGGGTGAAAAATCGATTGCGCGTATCCCCGTCGCGTGAAAATGCTTCATTGATCTTGATTCAGGGTATGAGGTGGGTGTATTGAAGCGAAAATCAAATATTTTCGGATTTTTTTTGAAAATTAATGGAGCTCGGATTGAACCACGCCGAGATCGTGGAAATTTAATTAATTTTTCGTCGATTCTTATGGTTTTTCTAGGCGAGGAATCGATGGCTCGCATTCTCGAACCATGGAAACACTTCCTTGACCCTGATTCAGGGAAAAATCGGTGTATTGAAGCGAAAATCCATTTATTTACGTAAATACTTATCCTTTTCCTGAATCAGGGTCAAGGAAGCGTTTTCACGGTTCGAGAATGCGGCAATCGATTCCCCGCCTAGAAAAACCTAAGAATCGAGGTTTTCTCATAAAAATCCGAAAATATTTGATTTTCGCTTCAATACATCCACCCCACTCCCTGAATCAGGGTCAAGGAAGCATTTTCACGCGACAGGGATACGCGCAATCAATTTTTCACCCTATTTTTACTCCTAAAAGGTCATTTTTCAACAAAAAAAAGTGGTAGGACTAAAAGAAACAATTTTTAAATCAATACAATTAATCGAAGAGAAACTCACTTTGATTGCCTATTCATATTGATAAGATATTTTAGAGATCATGTGAACTCCACATTGTAAATGAACTGGTTTTTCTCTACCCTGTACACGCCAATAATCTCTACTAAAGTGCGTGTAAAAACCTTAGGCCACCTTCCCCTAAAATAGCTAGTTAGTCATGTGCCCAGTGTTTTGAATCTCGAGTCCAGTGGCGGTCCTGGAGTTCAAGGAAAAAATAGAATTTAAATCCGTTTCCGTCCCGATGGCTTATTCGAACGCCCCCATCAAAGATTTGTTGGCTCACATATACTTGAACTAATAGAATTTGGATTCATGCGTTTTTTGAACTAATGGTTCAAAAAACATATGAGTTTTTTGAACCATTACTTCAAAAAACGCATGTTCAAATTCTTATTAGTTCAAGTGTATGTGAGCCGATTTGTTAAGAAAAAATGATTGAAATAACATTTAATTTTGATTTTTTAGTTCAAAAATACTGAAAATTACTTTTTTTGAGTTTTAAACAGAAATTGATCAATGTTAGAGGAGGGTCTTACAACACCGATGGAAGACAGTGGTGTAGACAGAGGAGTCGGCTAGGGAGTACTTGCCCAAAAAAGCAAAAAATATAAGGGGACCTTTATGTAAGGGGTTTTTTTAAAATTTCTGTCTACTAGAGGACACCTGCCCCTCCCTTCTGCGAGCACCTGTCAGTTGGGGACATAGATTTATGTCACCAACTGACAATTGGGGAAATTGCCAGTTGGTATCTACCAAATTTCTACCAGGGGCTTAGGTTTAGGCCTAAACCTAAGCCCCTGGTAGAGATTCTATGTCACCAACTGGAGAAAATTTTTTCGGGATAAAGACTTTCATTAGCATGAACCATTTGTTATATTGATAATGATTTCATTTAAAAGAACTCACAAATAACACGAAAAATGACAAAAACAATCACTAAATCGTTATAGTCCAATCCTGATGTACACTATAGAAAAAGCAAATAAAGGACACAAATTCGCATGTACATCTGTTCATCATGGATTTTCCAATTCAAACATGTTATTTTGATTTAATTTTGGATTTCCATAATTTCACTTATATTAAAAAAATGGGAAAATATTGATTAAATAAAAATTATTGTGAAAATTTGATTTCAATGCGATAAAATTTTCGAGAACTTTTCCAGAGAAAAATTTTAAAAATCATAAAAAACTTACTTTACATTTTTTACCGAAGTTTCGGAAGTGTCGTAGCCAGAAATCCCCAAGAATGTGGTGAGGATCTTTTCAAAATAAACTTTTTGCGATTTTTTAGTTCCATATAAACCATAATGCAAGCGCAGGCACGTAGCCAGGATTTTCTGGCGGGGGAAGCAATGACCCCCCTTCCATTATTGAAACAAATTTTCAAAAATTTTGGGAGAAACATAAGGGGACCATTAAAAAAATTTTTTTCACTATTCATTTTAATGAGACGAAACATACTCACAATGGAAGAGAGAAGGTCTGTCAGAAAAATGTTTCGATAAAACCAAGTGTAAAAGATAGAGAACAATATCAACATGACTAAACTAACAAAAAAAAGTTCCCCATATCCTTAAAGGACCAGTGCAACAGATAAATCGATTTTCCGGAAATAAGCCTATCATGTAGAACTGCGTTGACTGATCATTTTTTATTTTTACACCATAGGGCGTAGACCTCATTTTCATGGAGAAAACTTGCAAAAAAGTGAGGTGACTGGGGACAATTAAAATTCTATAAAACATAACGAAGTTAAAGAGAGTTGAACCATATTTTCTCTGTAGCATAGTGGTAAAGCTATAGGTTTTTGCCTCAGAGGTGGCAGGTTCGATCCCCGCCAGGACAGTTCTTTTTGCATTGTCCCCGGTCATCTCACTTTTTTGCAATTTTTCTCCACGAAAATGAGATTTACGCTCTATGGTGTAAAAATAAAAAATGATCAGTGAACGCAGTTCTATATAATAGGCTTATTTCCAGAAAATCGATTTTTCTGTTGCACTGGTCCTTTAATCAACGAGATAAGTCTTTTTTTTAAGTTTTCGGTATAGCAAAAGTTTATTCTCAAACAAAACAAGTCAAAAATGGAGCAATGATTGTGTTCATATATGAACTCTAACAGTTACACTTTCATGTCGCATCACCGAACAAATTATCAATTAAAAATGATGTTTTTGGGGAGTATGTCACATTTTTTGGCAAAACCTTATTGCCCATGTCGCATTTTTGTTAATGGAGACTAACAAACTGATCTCGGTTTCTTGCTTGTATGGTTTTGGAATTCGAAAAATGTATTCTTATATTTTTATTCTAAATCATTTTATTTTTTGTCAAGGAAAACTTAAAAACTGACTGTATTTAATAGCTTTTAACGCAAGGCTATTTGATTTTAAGTTCTCAAAAAGTAAATTCTTGTGTTATTTATTCTTTTGGTCATACACTTTTTCTTTTGATCATGCACTTTTTAAATTCTTTGTGTTTAATAGCGCTTATTTTTAGCATTTATTGTTAGCTTAAAAATATGATTAACTCATTTGTCGGCTAGTGCATAGAAATACCAATTCTAACGAATACCAATTCTAACCAATTCTATTTTTATTTTCGGCTCGATTTATAGAATTTAAAAGTAACACTTCCTAGAACATGGAATATTTGATTAAATTTTTCATGTATATAATAAATTTTTATCGGGAGGAAAACTGTATTTTTTAAAATAGATGTTTCCTCGCGATAACAATTAATACAATGAAAAATAATTTTATCAAAATTCTATTGTATTATAGAAGTGTATTTTTTTCTTACAAAGAACCCGCAAATTGAGTCTGTGGAATTTCGACCCGAGACATATATCAAAAAATTCCTCATAATTTTTAAAGATTTTTGGCGAAATTTGTTTTTCCTTAATGAACAGTTTAAGAGTATTTTTGAGGGTCCAAAGATGCATTTGAAATTAGAAAAATATCGCTAGACCATATCGAAATTATTAACTAATTTGAACTAAGCCTTCATGTCGCAATCGGTTAAGCAATTTGTTTAATGCGCAGAACGGTCGGGTTCGACTCTGGCCCTGAGTATTAGTAACAATTAATATAAGGGCGTCGAAATTAAAAGTTTTTCAACTGACATCTTGTGAGTCGACTGGTTATTGAGCCATTGTTGAGGGGTCCCGAAAACACCCTTATATCCCCAAGTAAAAACATCAAGGAGTAGCCCCACAACAAAAAATAACAAATCTAATTTTAGGTTATCCGTCGAGTGAATAGCACGTGTGGTGTCATAAACCAAAGTAATGGAAATGGATCAATCAAAATTGTGCAATTCCAAACCATTTTATTTGTAACGTTACTAATACTAATCGAATATGGAATTCTGTAAAATAACCTTATAATAAAGCTATTTATAACTAATCTATCTATACTATGAGATAAGTACCGGGAGCTGACTCGAAGTATAAAAATGCTCTAGAATCAAAAAATTTCATCGGAAACAGCCTTCCTCTTGGAGAAAAAAAGGCTAAAATGGCTCAGTGGAAGTGCTCTCGGCTTCGATTCCAAAGGTAGCGGGATCGAATCCCAATCGCGGCGATTTGGTTAATCGCAAACTAGCAGTTAACTTCATAACACTTGAAAATTATGCATCAAGATTCTGCTACCAAAAACCAAAAAATTATATCTTTTCTCATTGAAATTTGTTAAAATTCAAGGATTTCTACAATATTGGACAAATTTCTTTTCTTAAAGGACCAGTCCAGTCAGTTACAATCATATGAAAAATGATATATTCGGAAAGATCATGAAAAATTAAGCATTTTTTGTTTTTACAGCATCATCTGAATCGTTTTCTCCATCGAGATAAATGTATTTGAAAATATAATTCGTGTACATGCTTTCGTTGTAATAATCAAACTTTTTTGAGTCTTTTGCTTTAAATCGTGAAAAAATAGCATCAATCGACAGGGAATTTTATGCTCGACAACTTTGCTAATTGAAATTTGCGAAAAAAATATTTTTTCCGATCAAAAATGCAAAATAAGTTTATGCAGGGTTTTCGTTTCAATATACAAAAATTTAAACTTATTTTGCATTTTTGATCGGAGAACATATTTTTTTATCAAATTTCAATTAGCGAAGTTGTTCAGCATAAAATTCTCTGTCGATTGATGCCATTTTTCACGATTTTAAAGCAAAAAAATTCATTGAAACAAATACGTTAATAAGGGGAAATAAATATTTATTTTTTAAATCTATACATACACATTCTTATTTTGCAAGGAACAATCACGAAGTTTCAGCATCAGATTTTTTATTTTTCATTCGGAATGTTTGTAGATTACATCTGGTGGGTATTCGTTATGAGCATCAAATTACTGATAAAATAATAGAAAGGCCAATTCTATCCAATTCATCTTTATTATAGAATCCAATTCATCTTTATCTTTATAGAAATTCAAATATTTAATGGTTTTTGGATTATTTTAAAGTTATTTATTAGGGAGCTCCTGAAAATTAAATTCTTGTGTTATCTATTTTTATTTTTTCACGCATTTTTTATCAGTGTTTAATATTTTTATTATAATATATTAGCTTATAAAAAAGTTTTTTATTTTTTAGAGAGTTTTTTTTATTCTTTATTATTGAAAAATGAGTAGTTGCTGGTCGGTTTTTGTATTTTTTCTGTTTTTCGGGAATGTTGATGCACAATACACGGTAAATTTTAAAAGCAAATATTAATAAAATCGGAAGGGTAACAATGTCAAGGTAAATTTAGCCCTCATAATCGTTAAAACTTTAGGCAAATTGGACCTCAATAGACTCTCGGCCACTCCCTTTATGGTATGATGAAGCCAAATTTGGCATTTTTACTCATTGGGGAGTGTATTCGGTACCTGCGTTTGTTAATGAATGGTTTTGGATTGCTTGGAAGACTAATAAGCATGATGTTATTGATGCATTTATGCATACTCATTATAAACCGAATACAACTTATCAGGATTTTGCCTCTATGGTAATTTTTTTCCTCAAAAAAAGGTTAAATTTAAACAAATTTAAATTTTAGTTCACAGCTCTAGACTTTAATGCCAATGAATTTGCTGAAATTGTCAAATCTTCTGGAGCAAAGTATTAAATTCTACTAGCTTTCCCTCTCGAAAAGTCCTTTTCCCATACATAAAAAACATTACATGTGTACTCGGAGCGAGTCTGAAAGACAATCCCGAAATGACCTTAATCAACCCGTAGCTCCGATAAGGGAGCCTAAGGCTCTTAGTCGCTCTAGTTCATTTTATCTACCTTTATTTTTAGACCCCGCCCCAATAGCGTAATTAAGGGGGTACAGAAGTGTACACCCCCATTCCTGAAAAAATTGAAAATTTCCCCCTTGTCCCCCCTTATGTTTTTGCTCAAAATTTTTGATCAAAAATTTTAGCCAAAATTTCCATTCTTAAACCAAAAATGTCCAAATTTTTCCATTTTTGAACCAAAGAGACATGTGCACCCCTTCATCTACTGGCTGAAATTTTTTCGAAAATTGAAAGGCATATGCACCCCCTCATCCACCGGCTGAAATTACGCGCTGTCTACTGTTGAGCTTTTCCAAGATTCTGTCCCAAAATTGTTCAAAATTAAGGTATTTTGTCTTGACCACCAAACACCATGAAGGATACACTATGTGGCCTAGTAATGTCTCATGGAATTGGAATGCTGTTGATGTAGGACCTGGTCGAGATCTTGTCGGTAAAAATCAACTTTATTGTTTAACAAAAAAATTTTAAGGAGAAATCCAACAAGCTATCTTAAATGTTGGTGGCATACGATGGGGAACTTATTTTTCACTTATGGATTGGTATCACCCATATTATTTAAGCGATCAGCAAGGTCAAACAAATAAAAATTTTACTAATGTAAAATATTTCATTTATTCAACTATAATACAAAGTAAAATTTAGTCCGTTATGCTTCCACAAATCAAAGACCTAGTAACAAGTTACAAGCCAGATATTGTTTGGGTTGATGGAGATTGGGAAATGACCTCTGATTATTGGGAAGCAACTGAGTTTTTAGCTTGGCTTTATAATGAAAGGTATTAAAGGACCATACTGGGTGATATAAGGGATAAATCAGTGGCGTAGTTAGGGGGTCCGCCGGATACGTGGACTCGGGTTGGCGGCACTTGCGCATGAAACATTGCGCACCCACATTTGCGCATTTAACAATTACGCACGCACGTTTGCGTATGTACATTTGCGCATTCACTTTTGCGTATGCAACATTTGCGTATATGCATATGCACATGTAACATTTTGGGAATTTTTGGGGGGATAATTATAGGGAGAGCCAAAAAAAATCATGCGCATTTGTGCATGCACAAATGCACATGCGTAATGTTTCATGCGCAAGTGCCACCAACCCGTGGACCTCACCCCTCAAAATCGAAAAAAAATGAAAATTTTGTTCTAATGTTTTAACCGGCCGAAGGCCATAGTTTTTTAGCAGGGCTACCAAAATTTGAAATTTGCGCGTTGGTGGTTTTTAACATAAAAGTTCTCGCTATGTTTTTTGTTGATTTTTTCCAAAATTTTAAGAAAACCACTCTATTTTTTTACCAACGCGCAAAAAGAGTTGAAATTTTGACCGCACAACTTTTTATGGGCTATAATTAATTTCGAAACCGCGTGGTTGATTTTCAGCTAAACGGTCGAATTTCAACTTTTTTGCGAGTTGGTAAACACTTTCTTGCGCGATGGTTACCCTCCCCTTTTTTCACCTTTTTTGTGGAGGGATCGCTACCGCGATCCTAAAAAACTGTGAAAAAATGGCAACCTTTTTGTCGACTGGATTGTTCTTTTAAATCTTTTAATTGAATAAAAAAAGTAATTTTTAGCCCAGTGAAAGATACTGTTATTACAAATGATCGGTGGGGTTCCGATGCTAGGTGCTACCATGGTGGAGTTATGACTTGCTCTAGAATATATGAAAGAATTCAACCAAAAACGATACAACCTCATAAATTTGAGGATTGTGATACAGTCGATGGTGGGGGCTCTTGGGGTTATCGTCGAACTATGACGGTATGATGGAAATTAACTTATAAATTATCTTTAAAATTAGGCGCATGATGTCCATCCATTAAACGTTTATATTCAAAGATTGATAATAGCTATAAGTACAGGAGGAAACTATTTATTAAACATTGGACCTGACCATAATGGACGAGTTCAACCGATCTTTGAAGAACGATTGAGAGGTTTAGGGTTGTTTGTAAATGCTCATGAAGAAGCAATTTTTGCAACGAAAGCATGGATTTTCCAAAATGATTCGGATTCGACAATTTGGTGCGTGGACATTTTTATGCTCTATCTTCTAATTTTTAGGTATACCAGCCGAGTAAGAAACGCCACCGGTCTTGACCCCTATAGACTTTATAATAATCAAACACAAGACAACACTATTATCTACGCCTTCGTTGTTGACTGGCCCATAGATAATCTTGTCAATATGCCACATGTCTTAGCAACTCCAAAAGTCAGTCCCTATAATTTTCAAGATCTTTAAGTTAAAAAATTTTAGACAACAGTCAAACTTTTTGGCTCTAATGGCCAAAATATCACATTGTCATGGACGCAACCCTTTCAACTTAATGGTGGCATTCAAGTGAATATCGGTGGGATTAGTTTGACAAAGTTTGCTTCAACTGATGTTTTTGTGTTAAAGATTGAATATGCTGCTGACCAAAATGTAATTGTTTGATTAAAAAATAATTACACTTAAATTTTAGGTAGACCCATTCGGAGGCTAGACAAGTTATCCATATTTTAGGAAGTTAAATTGTAAATAATTAAATTTTTAATAAATTTTACGATAAGTCTTCGTTTCTAACAATTATTTCAAAATAATTTACGACCACTATTGTTTTTTTGTTGTTGTGTAATGAAACCCCCGAAGGGAGGGGTGATATCGAGAGACTCTGGTGATCAAAACCAGATCAAGATGACGTTTTCAAATTTTGAGAGTGCGTGCAATCGATTTTTCGCATAAAATTACCCCTATAAAAGTAATTTTACAAATTTTTTTTTGAGAATAGTCCCTTTTTCACTCCCCTTTAATAAAAATGGTATTATTTTTGTAAAGCGTTTTTAGACATGAAGATAGAGGATTGTGGCCAAATTAATATATCAAAATTTGCGTCTTTTCATCCCCTAATCTATGCAAAAATAATTATCGAAAAAGCTTTTAACGATAAAAAGCTATGATCATTTCTTCGAATCCTAATTTTGACCCCAAAAACCACATTTTGGACTCGATCTCCTCATAGGAATGACGATCGGAAAAAATTTTTGCGGTTTTTTAGTACCCCCATCATGGGTAAAAAATTGACGCATGTTTGGCCAAATCGAAGAAACCATGACTTGGTATACTTTCCTTGTTAGCATCAAGCTACTGATAACATCTTTAGAAATTTGTAGTCTAATTCTGCCAAATTCTATTGTTTTAAAGGCTAATTCTAGCCAAATTCTATTGTATTATTGTAGCATGCACGTGCATAAATTCTTTCTTGGGAACGACAAAAAATTTTTATCGAGCTCACAAAAAATAATCGGGACCAACAAAAAGAAAAGGGTTAGCCTATTTTCTTTTTTTAAAGTTGTAGGTAAGATTTTACACATAAGTTTTGGTACACTCTCGCTTTGTAGCTTCGCCTCTAGTGCAGTGGCATAGGGGGCACCTGGAGCGAGTGCCCTCCCTCGTGGACTGAAATTAAAACCTTAATTATAAGAGTCCCCTTATGTTTTTTGGGAAAAAGTAGCCTTTTTTGGAAAGTGCTTCCCCTTCCCGATTTACATAAAGAATCTATAACCTAAAATCTATAACATAGAATCTATAACTTAAAATCTATAAATATAAAAAGGAATTGGTGTATTGAAGCGAAAATCAAACATTTTCGGATTTTTAATGAGAAAACTGTCGATTCTTAGGTTTTTCTTCTCTGAATCAGGGTCAAGGAAGCGTTTTCACGCTTCAGGATTGCGCGTAATCGATTCCCCGCCTAGAAAAACCTAGGAATCGACAGTTTTCTCATATAAATCCGAATTTGTTTGATTTTCGCTTTACTACACCCACCCCATTCCCTGAATCAGGGTCAAGAAAGCATTTTCACGTTTCGGAAATGCGCGCAATCTATTTTTCGCATGATTTTACCCCTATATAGGCTGTTTTGGCAAAAAAAATTTTTCGGAGAATGACCCCCAAATGGGTCCTCCCCCCTTTAAAGAGTATCGAAAGATACACTAAATATACATCTCGCCAAGGTGGGCTTTCGAGTGGTAAGGTAAATTGTCAGATAAACTAATACGCAAATAAAACCACATAATTTATATATTGTGGCTCGAGCGCCAAGATTGAATCGCTAGACGAGAATCCGAGTGCTCGAGGAACACAAAAATTAAAGTTTCTTGAAAACTTTTATAAATTAAGGACAACCAAGTAATGGTAACTGCATATTTCTACAACCAAGTACAAGTCAATGGTTTTCAGCTGACTGCTCTATTTCACTTCCCTATATTTGTGAAGCAAATGGAACAGATGAAACATTTCCCACTTCTCAAACCACTATAGGATTTCCAAAATGTGCAACTTGTGATTCTGGGTGGACTTATTTAAATCAAACTAATTCCTGTTATAAGGTGATTTGAAATTTTTATACTTGACCAACTCCACGCAGCCCCTGCGTCGGTGTCGTAGCTTGGGAGGACATGGCGCACCAAAGAGGGAAAAAAGCGGGAGCAAGGGTAAAAAAGGAAAAAACGAATGTCACCATTATACTCAGATTGCCAAATGCTTCAAAACGAGTACTATATCACGGGTTTTAGAGGTTTCCCATGGCCGAGTGGGTAACGCTCGACATTAACTCATAGGAGACAGTTTGATCTCGCGCCCTAAAGTTATTTTTATTTTGTTGTCAAAAGTCATGAAAATTTTTGTATAACCACCTTTTATGTAGAGAACACGATGGCGCTATTATTTTTTTTCATGAAAACTTGTGGAAAATTGGAAATATCAAAAAATCTATTAAAAAAAAGATTTTTCGAGATTTCTAACTGTTCCAAAAGTTTTCATGGAAAAATATTAGCGCCATCGTGTTCCCCGCATAAAAATATGGTCATGCAAAAATTTTCATGCCTTTTGACAATAAAATAAATGACTTTAGGGCACGTGATCGAACCCGCGCCCTAGAAGTTAATACCGATCGCGTTACCCACTCGGCCATGGAGAAAACCTCAAAATACCATGATATGGTACTTGTCTTGAAGTTCTCGGCGAGCTGAGTCTATTGTCGACATTCTTTTTTATTTTTTACACTTACTCCCACCTTTTTGGCTTTTTGGTACGCCGTGATGGGGAGGTCCTCAGGGCCGATGTACCCCTAAAAAAAATGAAAAATGAATAAATTTATCTAAGTACCCTATGTTTTTATCCGAAAAAATATTTTTCTTGAAAAAAATTTTGAAAATATTTGTCAAAAAGTTATACAGTACAAAGTTACCCATTGCGATTTTTACAAAATTTTACAAATCCTCATCAAAAATATAAAAAATGCTATTTATATAGGTTTTCCACAACCCAAATAATTTTACAACAGCAGAAGGTATGTGTAGAACTTTTGGTGGCCATCTCGTTTCCATACATAGTGATGAAGAAAATCAACTAGTTGTCGGTACAGTTGTTGCATTTAATTAGTTAAACTCAATAAATAAGTTTAGATATTTCTTCCGCCAACCTAGTTCTGACAGATTGTACCCAGCAAGTATGGATTGGCCTAAGTTTTTCTGAAGTTGATGGTAGATATGAATGGTCCGACGGTACAAATTTGGATTATACGAATTGGGGTGAAGGACAACCTTTTACTAGTTGGTGGTGCACTTTTATATGTTCAGATTTAAACAGTAACTGTGGAGATAACCAAACTTTTTGGTTTAAAAAATGGGTAACCTTAAATGATGCATTAGGTGATTGCAGTGCTAGTATGCGTGCATTTGTTTGTAAGAAGCCTGCTTATTTTTAAACTTTTTTGTAACAACGGACCAAAACGTGTCAAAAAATGTGGCCATTGGAAAATCGCCTTAAATGGGAGGGTGCATTTTGCGACCATTTTGGAGAAAAAATTTTTCATAAAAATGATCCTATTGGGGGTAATTTGATATTCGGAGGGCTAGTCAACAACTGCTCTAAAGGGAAAGTGCCCCCTCCAGACTACTAGAACAACTGCTCCAGCGGATAACTGGGCAGTTGTCCAAATGGGGCATTTGTCTGGAGGGGACTTTTGTCTGGAGGGGGCACTTTTTCCCTTTGGGGCAGTTGTTGACAAGCCTATTTGGAAAGTTCATGAAAAATGAAGCATTTTTGTTTTTACAGTAAATTCTGAATCTCTAACGGCTTTGAGATAAATGCGCTTCAAGTTTTGATTATTTGAATAATAATTTATCAATCGTGCCAATAAATAGCTTTTATTGAATCAGGGTTTTCGTTGTAATCAACAAATTTCAAAAATCGTCAACTTCAAGTACGATTATCTCAAAGCCGTTAGCGATCCATAATTTATGTAAAAACAAAAAATGCTCTATTTTTAACAGGATAAATCATAAAGGATAGTTGTTTAATTTTGTTCACTACTGTAATATGCTATTGTTTAATTTTTAAAATATTTGTTTATTTGAAAATAAAAATTTTGATCTTGTTTTATTTATTCTAACAGACACATTTATTACAGGGTGTATAAAAAAACCGGAATTTGGGCGATTTTTTCATGTTTTTTCAACACGAAATTTTTTTCAAAAATCCTAAAATGACCCATTTAAAGGTAATTTTATGCGGGAAATCGATTGCGCGCATTCCCGAAGCTTGAAATGCTTCCCAGATCTTGGTTTAGGAAAGTAAGTGTGTAAATTTGTATTTTCGCTTTTATATACACACTTATTTTCCTGAATCAAGATATAGAAAGCATTTTTAAGCTTCGGGAATGCGCGCAATTGATTCCCCGCATAAAATACTCTAATATGGGTCATTTTTAGGATTTTTGAAAAAATTTCGGGTCGAAAAAACATGAAAAATCGCCCAAATTCCGGTTTTTTATACACCATGTAAATCAACTGTTCAAAGAACGTATAAAATCATGTTATGCTTATCAACAAACAGGAATGTGCATTTATTTATTAACTAACTGTTCTAAATCGATTTTTTTGAATTAAATTACTTTTGTTGTAGAAAAGATTTCTTTTGAATCAATGTATAGTAAAAATTTATTCGATGACGATGAGAATCGATTTGATACCAGATGGGTCTTGACCAATTTTGAGATGTAAATATATCTGATTGATATATAAGTATGACGTCGCACATGGATTTTAATTTCAATAAACAACAAGTGCCTAGTGACGCGGCAACCCCAAAAAGTTCGAACTTTCGAAACATCGTAAACTTGCATTCGTCGTAGAAATTCTTATCAAATATTCTTATCAAATATAAGCTTCTTATTCGAGCCATTTCCATCTCAATCGACTATTAAAAAGTCTTCAAGCTTCATCCTCACTTTTTCTAACAAAACAAGATGTTAATTTTTGCAATATTTTGTTTAATCATAAATTATAATACCATTGTTGGTGATTGTCCACCGAATTCGATTCCATCTCACAATACTGGAGATAATTTTTGTTTCCAATTATTTCCGGCAGAACTGGAATTTATGAAAGCCGAACTGATTTGTAACGCATTGAATGGAAATTTAGTATCCATTTGTGATGTTTTTACGAACGAACAGTTAAGAAGTAAATTTTTTAAATGTATATTAATAATAGAGATATATGAATGTAATTTCTAACAGGTGCCGCTTCAAACTCATTTCCTCAATATGGCGATAAAGATTTTTGGCTCGGTCTTATGAATAACGGAAATAATACTTGGAATTGGACAGATCCTAGCATCGCTTGTTCATATAGAAATTGGATAAACGGTGAGATATTTTTAAACTAACTTTTTGCTAGTTGCGTGCATAATTAGGTGGGCCATCGAACGAAGGAAGTTGTGCTTCCGTATCAATTAGTACTGGCCAATGGTCGTCTTCTAATTGTGCTGTAAGTAAACCATTTATTTGTAATGTTCCGAAAGAAGTCCAAAAAGTAGATACATGCCCCTATGAATATGTTTACTTCGATAAAACCAGATTTTGTTATAAAGTAAATGATTTTTAAATCTGATCGTTACATAAATTTTTTAAAGAAAATTTTTAATTATACATTTCAAGAAGCAATACTCGAGTGTCGAAATGAAGGTGCAAATTTAACTTCGATTCATAGCCCGGAAGAAAATTTATTTTTAACAAGTATTCAGACGTTATTTTATAAAAAAATTTTACTTTTATTTTTCAGTATTCAGCAGTATCGGTTATAAAGTCGATCAGTCGGAGACAACTTGGATTGGCCTAACGCGTAGTAATAATGTATGGAGTTGGATTGATGGAACAAATTTTAACTATTCGTCGATGGTCGGTTTTAATTCTGAATACACAAACAATTGCGCTTATCTTTGGCAAGATGGATGGGTGGGTGAATTTGGGGGAACTTATAAAGAATCTTGGGAAAATCATTATAATTGTTCTCTTCAAAATAGAGTGTCTATCTGTAAAATGCCATCACATAATTAATTTTTGCTCAACTCTTTAAAAATTTAAATTTAAAAGAACATCATTTCGCATAACCTTTCGCACAATTTTTATGTTTCGCATAAATTTTTATTATATAAAAATTTTGAAAGGGAGACTCATTTTTAGAGGCGTATCACGAAATTTTTTGCATTTTTCTGACCACGATGTTTAATTAATGAATTCGATTTTTATATCATTATATAATTAAAAATAAAGCGATTTTTGTTTAAAAAACATTTATAATGTTATAATATCAAATACTTAATAAAAAATATCTACAGTCGATTTTTTAACGACAAAAAAAAATTATGGCGAATTTTCAGGATTTTTTGGTAAAAAATTGAAGTTTGGACCCCTTAGATGATTTTTTCCGTGAAAGTAATGTTCTACAAAGTTGTTTCCCATAGAATTTCGCGTTGAAATGATCCCTCGTGGATAAATTCTTGATTGTCAAGAAAAAATTATAGACATTTTATGCAAGTTTCTATGAAAATAGGTGTATTTTGCGTAAATTTTTAGCGATTTATACATTTTTTGGTCCTTGGCTTTTGAATAGGGATTTGAGCAGGTATGTCGGCCATATATTCTTGTTTATTTTTAGGTGCAGCTCGGAGCTCGCGTAGTGAGAAAATTTCGAGCTAGAGTCCAAAAAGCGTTATTAATAGAAAGAAAGTAACTTTTCTCAAAAACTATAAATACTAGGATCATGATCGAGGTGTTGTTTGAAAGGGCAACGATGGGCAATAAAAACGTGCTTTAAATTATGGAAAACGCATTTGTAGAAAAAAGTTATGATAAAAACAAAAAAAGCATCCAACTGACGGTTTTTGTGGGGGCCCAAATGACGATTTTTCTCGATTTCTCCACAAGTTTAAAGGCTCGGGTCCTAACTTATAGTTTTTGTTAATCGCTCACTAGGTACATAAAAATAACCTAGACTTCAAGTTTCTAGCAACACTTTTTGGCGTACTTCACCCTTCCAGGAGCTATCTGCGATATTTCGAGATATTGCCTCTTAAATCGATGCGCAGCACAAAAATGGAGTTTTGCTTAGAAAATTAGGCAAATAAAAGAAAGAAAATGTTCATAATAATATTTATACCATATATTTGTTTATCTTTAATTTGAATAAAGTGGATTTTTTATTTAGCATCCTTTCGGAGAACTCTACATTACTTTTTGTCGGTTCACCTATGCTCTCTAAAATAGAAAAATGTTTTGCGCATTAAAAATCATAGTTCTTAAGTTGAAAGCACCTATAACTGGTGGCTTACGTCATACTTCATAGAAAACGATTAATTTTTCGCAAATTACATTAAAGGCGACCAAACATCGCGACAAGATCTCCTACAAAAAATTTTTTCATGATTTTTTCAGAAATGACCCTTATAGTGGTATTTTTATGCGAGAAATCGATTGTGCGCATTCCTGAAGCGTGAAAACGCTTTCTTGACCCTCAAAATTGAAAAATTGATAATTTATGGAAATTTTCGACCATTTTTTAGTACGCATTTTGTTTGCCGGTTGATTGTTCAATTTTTTTGTTATCAAATTATATCTTTTTTACTTGTTAGCTATAAAATATGCTAGAATCTGAGATAGAATTAGAAGAGGTTGAAATTGTCGCCGAAAAGCTGAGATTTGTGATTGTCGAGTTTTCTTAGTTGGAACAGCTTATTCAACGATGCACAGAATGTGGTAAATTACCCAGAGATCCAAAAACGGGAAAATCAAGAAGCATACATTGGACAAAAAATGGTAAGCTACATCCTGTTAGGAACCCATCAATTCAAAAAGAGAAGGTTATGAAATTTAAGAAAAGTCCTGCTAGTGAAGATTGGAAGAAAATTATTGTGAATAAATCAATAGAGCGTAAGCAAGAGCATGGGAACCCCATGACCCAGGGAACCCCAGAAACTTTTACGAGAAGATGAAGATTTGGAGATTGATAAGCTAGAAAATTTGTTGCACTGTAGTGATAGTGATGATAATAATGAAGAATAAATTATTGTTTTGTATGTCAAGAATAGGTTTTCAAGCTTCGAAAATTCGTAGAAGCCATATTAGGTCGAAAATAGCTATAAATTATCAATTTTGAGGGTCAAGGAAGCGTTTTCACGCCTCGGGAATGGCGCAATCGATTTCTCGCATAACCCCTATAAGGGTCATTTCTGAAAAAATCCTGAAAAATTTTTTTGTCGGAGATCTTGTTCGGTCCCCCTTTAATTTGAATAAAGTGGATTTTTTCATCTAGCATCCTCTCGGAGAACTCTCCATTCACACGTGTACAAGTGAGTCTTCGAAAATCCGATCCGATTGCACGACCCCGTCATTGCATGACTAAAAAAAGATCGCGCTTCACGAAATGTGTCGTTCATGGCCGCGCGTCATGCACGACTCCCTCCTCTCAACCCCTTGAGCTATGCACGACCCCCCCCCCCCTCTTAACCCCTTGCGCTATGCATGACCCCGGACCTTTGTTCGAAGATCCTAAAAGACCCTTTGTACATGTGTGTCTCCATTCCTTTTTGTGGGTTCGCTTATGTTCTCTAAAATAAAAAACATGTTTGGTGCATTACAATTCATAGTTCTTAAGTTGAGAGCACTTATAATGGCGACTTACGGCATATTTCATAGAAAACGATTAATTTTTCGCAAATTAAATTAAGAAATAATCAACAAGAATTCATTAAAAAGTAATCATTTTCGCAAATTACATTAAGAATATCATACAAGAATTCATTCAAAAGTACAGATTTAACATTTTCCTACCACCATTCCAAAATTCTATCGAAATTTATTGGCGTCATGAAAATAATAAATCTTTATTTCTTCCTAATATCTAGTTATCATATCAGTAAAATGATTTCGAACGGATGTACAACGCCGTCTAATATGGCTGAGCTAATTTTTGATAGTAATACCGTTGGGACAGAACTTGAGCGTACAACTTTTCCGATGGGGGAATGTTCTTGTGGTAATATGACACGATATTATTGGAAGCCCATTCTTTCTAATGAGACAAACCTTTTGAATGATGCTTATGATAATAGAAGGTAAGCATACAGGACGTTGTAAGATTTTTTAGAGAGTTTTCTAAATTTTTATATTATTTAATTTTCCTCTAGATTTTCTAGATTTCCTATAGGTTTTTCTAGGTTTTCATAGATTTTCTAGACTTTCTAAATTTTCTATATTTTCTTAAATAATTTTATAGACTTGCCATGGTCATCAACACCTATTATAACTGCAAAAATTTTTGCATTTGTGATGAAGATCAAAATTGTTATCAACTTTTTTCTCAAGATTGGCAAGCCAGAATAGAATTTATTCCTTATTGCGACAATGAAACTTGCTATATGTATGCTAAAGTGGATGAATATGGACCTTATGGACCTCTAATAACTTTAAATGGTACCAAATTTGGCGGTCTTTCTAATAACATTTCATGGACTTTTCGAGATAATAAAAAACTGATTCGAGCATATTCTGTTTCTTGTAATGGATGTGATGGTATACAAAATGTCAAATGTAGCGGAGAAAACGAAGTTGAGCCTAATAAAACGATATCTAGGTACTTTTTTAAAGGGTGATTTTTATGGATTTTTTAGATACAATTACACCGTTTATAATAAGACATTCATATATAATGAAATTTTGAATTCTTTTCAAAATCTAAGTGATTATAGCTCATATATAACAATTGCTCGAGGTTGCGCCAACTTTTATCACGAGCGAGAATTTTACGATATTTGTATTAAAGCAAATGCTAGAGAGTATAACAAATTGAAAGAGAACTCAACTAATATAGATGCATATTTGAATTATTTAAAATGTATACCTCCACCTAATTCTGTCGGCTTAACAATAGTTGAGTATTCATATGGTACAAAGCTGGATCAAACAGCATTTCCCATTGCTAAATGTCTTCAAAGTGAAAGAGAAAGATATTTTTGGAAGGCTATGACATCGAAAGATATCAAATCTTTAAATGATCAAAAGATATATGATGAAAATAGGTTGGTTAGTTAATTGTTTTCAGCAAATTTTCGGTCAAAGGGGTGCAAATTAGGGCCCTTTCTCCAAAAAAATCCTATTTGAAAAATGACTTCTAGGGGTAAAATAGTGTAAAAAATCGATTGCGCATATCCCCGTCGCGTGAAAATGCTTCCTTCACCTCGTTGTCGAAAAATAGCACTATTTTAAACGTGAAATAGTGCTATTTTCGCGAAAACAAGGTGAAGGAAGCAACTCGGCAGTTCTAAAGGTTGTGGGACACTATTTCCCAGCGTTACTTGTTCCCATGGACATTTGTTCACCACGGCAGGCGAAATTATTAGATTTTTCGAGTTGCGTGCAACAAGCATAGCGCAGAAGCAATGAGCGTTCTTTATCATGCCCGCTGGTTCGATTCTCGCCCTCGTTTTATTTTTTTTGCATTTTTTCAATTTTTCTATATTTTTTCATAATTTATCATTTCTAGGGGTAATTTTTATCGAGGAACACGATCCCGACGTCATTTTTGCATGAAAGCCTATCAAAAACTCATAAAAATTCATTTTTACTCATATTTCAACGGGTAGGGGATTTGAGCTCTCACATATGCACAACGACACTTGCGAACCCGACTTTTGAGCACTCGATTTTTGCGCTTCGATCTATGCGCCTCGACATTTGTGCCCCGACATTCGGGCTCAACATTTGCGCATCCCACTTGTGCGCCCTCTTCCATTTTTAAAATTTTCGACCTTTTTTGAGAAGGTAGGAGTAGAACCAGCGAACAATTACATGATAAAGAGCGCGCGTTGCCACTGAGCTAGCGTGTTGCACGCAACTCGCAAAATCTATAACTTTTGCCTGCCGTGTTCACCGTAGATAGTAGATATGCAAACTTTACTATCTGTGGGGAACAAATGTCCATGAAGAACAAGT
>JAQGCP010000147.1:0-21100 GCA_034699885.1 Acrobeloides thornei
GGGGTAATTTTATGCGAAAAATCGATTGCGCGCATCCTCGAAGCTTGAAAATGCTTTCTTGACCCTGATTCAGGGAATTGGGTTTTTGGAAATGACAATTTTCGCTTCAAAAACTCAATTTTTCCCTGAATTAGGGTCAAGGAAGCATTTTCAAGCTTCGAGAATGCGCGCAATCGATTTTTCGCATAAAATTACTCCTAGAAAAGTCATTTTTGCAAAAATTCAAAAAAAGTTTTTTCAGAAGTGCTGCTGAAAGTGCTTACCTTCTCCCTTTAAAGGGTGGACGATTAACGAGCGTTCACTGTATTTTTATAGAAAAAATGAAAATTGTCATTTTCTGTATCAGGGAATCGTTTTTTATGCTTCGAAAACATGTGCATTTGATTTCTTGCATAAAATTACCTCTAGAAGAATGATTTCCAGAAAAATGCGAAAAACAAAAATAACCATTTTCGCTTCAAAACCAATTTTTTCTTGAATCAGGGAAGCGTTTTCACACTTCGGGAATGCTCGCAATCGATTTCCCTCATAAAATTACCCCTAAAGGGCTCATTTTTAGAAAAATAAATTGCCGGTTCCCAAAAAATAAAAAAAGCCACTTTTTTGACCCACTCAATACATAATTTGACAAATTTGGGTACATTCATAAAAGTAGTTTTTGAAACTTTGAGGTACATAAAGGGAAAATTACCTCAGAAAGGCTAAAAACGAAATGCACATTTGAATATACCATGGCAAGAGCTAAATATATAGCAAAAAAATTTTTAACTTCTTAAATTAATTTTAAAATAAGAATAGTGGCATATCATCTCATTAGTATCAGCAATTTACATCATTTGTTTTGATCTCGCGGTTTTGGTTCTTTTTAAAAGTAGGAAAAGCCCCTTAAGCTGAGGCGATCAATTTTCGGGAGTCTACCCGGAATCCATTCACACTTGCTTTTGGCAAGAAAACTAGGCAAGATTTATAGCTATTATTTTCTCCATTTTTTTTATTAAGCATATTTTCAAAATAATGTTAATATTTTATGAAACAGTTTAATTTTTGTAACATAATTGAAAAATAAATTATCAACAAATTAAGAGATAAAATGCATATTTTTACGGTTAAATTTTTTTCAATACCCAAAATATTTTTTCTCTTAACTGCATAAAATTTAAAAATCTTGTTAATTGTGCAAAATTTTAAGCGCTTAATTTTGTTGGAGAGGGAGAGGTGCCCCATCCAGATATTACTTAATCATGTTGGGGGGGGGGGGTTCGGCCCTTCTAATAAAAATTGATTACGTTAGTGCATTGTTGATGATTACGTTGAGGGGGGGGGAGGTAAAACCATCAAAAAGTTGATTACGTAATATCTGGATGACTTCAAAATCCGCTAAATCTGCAACGTAGGAACATGTTTGAACTTTAAAGGACCAGTCTGGTAGGAAAAAAGTTGTCATTTTTTATGTATATTCAGAAAGGGAGCATTTTTTGTTTTTACAGCATGTTCTGAATCGTTATAGTTTTTGAGATAATTGCGTGTGAAGTTGGCAATTTTTGAAATTTTGTGTGTTACAACGAAAGTTTGTACCTGGGTTGTGACAATAGTTTTTTCCTGAATCAATAATAGGCCAAAAATTGGCCCATAAAAATTCAATTTTCCCGAATAGTACTACAAACTTCTGATTTTTTATTCTCGGGGGTTTTGGGTATGACACATTGCCATTAATAACGTCCCCCGACCATATCGAGCAAATATAATATAATTTTTTAATTTACATTATTATTTTTCTTAAATTATATACACTTTGGACATAATGGAAGTTTTTGATTTTTTTATAAGTTTCTGTTAGCTTTTCTTCTTTCATTTCCAACTATCAAATACAAGCGTGTCAAATTACGTGCCAGTGAAAAATTGGCCATTTGTGAATGCGCTTAGTAATTATATTTTTTGCCGTTATTAGTTAATTTTTAATTTGTTGATATGTTGCAATTGAGCAAGAAAGAATTCGGTGACGCTAGGCTGAAACCATGATGAGCTACCATGAAGCAGCGTTGTTTCAAGTTCGAGTACTGGGTATATCCCAACTTTTAGGTCATTAGCCATTCAGATCAATATGAGCAAAGTGCCCCCTCCAATATAAATGTCGGCGATCTTTTTTATCGGCGCGCGAGTTTGGCAACTCCGTTATTTGCGTCTGGGTACATACTGAAAAAGTCTTGAAGTGAATCTTAGTTTGTGATCTGCACACTGGAGGATTACTGGATACTTGTCGACGCCAATTTGTCCGTTCTAATAAAGCGTCAAAATTTTTCATTTTTTTGTGCATGTTTAGCTGAAAAACAAGTGTTTCTTAAGTGATTAAAAAGTTTAAAAAATTGCTCTTCGATTTTCGTTTCATTTCTTTCTTATTCATCTATATATCTAACAGTACATGATCACCAAAAATAACATAGGCTATTAATGTCGATGATTAAAGGTTTGAAATAGCCCCGCTTCTTATCTTGAGCAACGGTTTTTTAGCCGTAAAATTTTTAAGTTTTGAAAATTTTTCACTTTTTTTCTAAAATAATTTTTGGATATGCTCTATTGGAACAAATTTCGGATTGAAAAAACAACTATCATTGAGAACTTGAAAATTGAGGGTGTACGTATATATGTCCGCATTCATACATAAAAATTTCCGCTTTTATGAATGGCATTGAGCTGGGTATTAACCAAATCATTCCAAAAAATTTGAAACACTAATCGAATATTGCTTACGTTTTCAAGGCAAAACTAAGTGCCAATATTTGAATTGCGTAAAACATTGCTTCATTCGATGCCCATATTGTGCTAATTACATTTGTTTCGCCCATGACATTAATCATTGACATTAATAGCCTATGTTATTTTTTTTATGATCATGTATTGTTAGATATATAGATGAATAAAAAAGAATAAAATGAAATGTAATCGAAGAGCAATTTTTTAATCGCTTAAGATTCTGGCTAAAAATATGTATTTTTTAATTTTTTGTGTTTTAAAAAAAATATTAAAGCCCAGAAGAATTATGAATAAGGGAAAACTTGTAACGCTATTTTCAGAAATCCTACGCGTGGTCGGTCATGATGTTTGGATAAATAGAAAATGAGATATGCTCATGAAAAGCTATCCTATAGGTATTATATATGTCGAAAAATTCGAAGTGCTATAATTCGATGAATTTTAAAAAGGGACATATAAGACCAACGCTAATAATTTTTTTTATAAAATATACATTCGAACTCTATAGTCGGGTTTGAAATAGCCCCATTTCTTATCTTGAGCATTTCTTGTTAGAGATAAGCATTTTGAACAAATTTTCGCCTGCACTGCTGGTTTTTTTACTTACCTCAAGCATTTCAATAAAAAAATTTTCAAGCCTATCGGTGGGAAAAAGCATAATGAGTCCAAAGTGACTTTTGGTCAATTTTTGAAAAAACGTAAAGGGGACCAAGATAAATTGTTGTAAATTTTTGGGGACTTCTCCCCCCCCCCCAAACTAAAGCCCATTTTGCACCGCTGATCTTCACTCTCACCTCTTCTTCTCCTCTTCGATCGCGTAGCGCTGGGAACCCGTACTTAATGAAAGAGGCAAAACTCCCAGACTCTAACGTAAATGTTAAAACTAAGAAATTTTTAGATACAGATGTTTTATTTACGATAATTTAATTAATTACTATTTAAATTATTAATTGTAATATTTTAAATCTAATATTAAAACATTGAAAACAAAATGAAGATATATTTTATACAGGTATCATTTTAAATATTAGCTAGCACATTTAACTCGATAGAAGACGGCGCCCGATCTCACAAGGAAAGCTCACTTGGTTCAACACCCCTATGGAAAAAAGGGAAAAAAATGGAAAAAAGCTTGGCGGGGTCTTTGAGCTTAGGCCATAGAAGAATAAAAGCAGCATATGATCTGGATCCGAACAGGAAGAAAAATTTTGAGCTACGGGCCTCACAAGGTTTATATCCATATTTTTCCTTTTAAGGCCATATCGATCATTTTAAATCCGTTTGAGCTAATTTTTGTTTTGTTGAATTCCTGAGATCACGGCGAACAACTTTGTAGAACATCACTTTTTGTGAAAACCTTTGCGTGATGGAGAAAAATCCCTTTTAAAAGATTGTTTCTTTTGAATGAAATATTGAGTTATGATATATCATTACCCAAGAAATACTCAAGCAATAAAGGAAACAATATTTTCAAAGGGATTTAAAATGACCAATATGGCCTTAAAAGGAAAAATATGGCTATAAACCTTGTGAGGCTCATAGTTCAAAATTTTTCTTCCTGTTTGGATCCAGATCATATGCTGTTTTTTTATTCTTATGACCCAAACTCAAAAACCCCTCCAAGCCTTTTTCCATAGGGGTGTTGCACTGAGTGAGTTTTCCTTGTCAGTCTCCAAAATACTATAAAGAGATTGTAGAGTTTATTTCTGCTAAAAAATGTTGATAATAAGGGAATCTCAACATAGGTCTCGAATTTTTCCACAAGTCGAATGATTAGTTTGTTCAATAAGTCTTGCATCCTACATTTCGTCACCTGAGGGGCTCCATAAACCGTTTTCGACAAAAATTTTTTTCATTATTATGCAAAATTGCATTCTAATACTATTGAAGCAGTCTTTTTGTGCGTAGCTCATGTTTTCGTGTCAATATACAAATTTTTCAAATAGTTGAGTTTTCAAAAATGAACCCTTATTTTAAAATGTTGATATTTGACTCTAGAAGATGATTTTTACGAAATTGTCAACCTTTCTATAGTTTTTATGGGCGCTGAACACGAATTTGTCGTTATTTTTTGTCCTAGAACTCGGGAATATGTCCAAATATGGCTTACAAAGAAAAGGGATGCAGAGTGTATCCCCCATTCCAGCCAGAAGGACCGGAATTCCTTATTATTATAATGGTATCCATTATGATTTTTCACAAAATTATCCAATTTTTTCAGAAATTTTTTGCACCCCTCCTCCATTTCCGGGGGTCTGGTTATGCCACTGGGGTCACCTGTACCCTATTTTTGAGGTTAATTTTTTAAAATATGGCGGTCTCTAACTATATCTTATGTAAAAATTATTCCCCCTCAAATGGTGAATAGCTTTAAAAAATATGGTTACCTTGATTAAGCCATGTTATTGATTTGTTAGCTCATTATTTTCATATTGATTTTTCTAACAAACCAATGTGTATTTTATCTCTGCGTAATTCAAACAAAATTTCACGCAGCCCCTAAGAGCTGCATGTCGTTTGTTTTTTTATTAATCTTGTATTTCAAAAAATTTCAATTTTCAAAACTTTTTTGCTAATATATATTGTCAACGTTTTGTTCGAATTTTATATTTTGAGTTACCAAGAATCAAAATTTGTGTGGACTAATCAATTTCTTTTTAGCTAATTTAGGAAAACGTTAAAAATTAGGCTGTTCCTTCACTTTCAATTTGCAATGAATGACGGAAAAACTTAACCGCAAAAAGATTTCTCCAGATTAAGAAGTTTTAGAAAAATTTAAAATAAACATACCCTACTTCCTCTGTTTTCTATAAGTTCTGCATTTTCTATAATTTTTACATAGTCCACAAGCCCGACATTTTTGCGTAGTAAAATTTTTTACTTTGACATTTCCACAAGTATCAAAATGGTGCCAAAAGTTGAGAAAAGTGAACGACTTGGCGTTTTATATTAACATGGGAATACTCTTCCAAATTTTCGGTTTATTCGAGTGTTTTTGACCATGAGTGTTTTTTGAAAAAGTGACAATTTTTGGGCCTCCAACGCTTCTAGAAAAAAATTTTTCAAATGAAGCCCTGGGGCCTTGATGTGGGTTTATTAGATTGAGGTCCCATCAACATTTTAGAAAATAAATTAGGCTTCTAGCTTTTAACCTCTTAAAGAAAAGCTTGGCCCCCGCGGCCCCTTATTGCTTAAAACGATGGTTTCATTTAGAATTTGGGTGTTGGGTTCGTTTGGAGCAACCTGTATACCCCATTTTGACCCGTTCAACATAGCAGTACCAAAAGGTGGGTACAGGGGGTACATGTACCCCCCATGGGCCAAAAAAAAGTTTAAAAATTCAAAGGGTCCCTCTTATTTCAAGGGTCCCCACCGGAATTTTGAAGGAGTATCCCCGCATTACAATTGATAGATATCACTATTTTTTGACTATGTGGAATCAATTTCACCTGCTTTGAACAAATTTGAAAAAATCAGTAAAATTGATTTTTCCAAATTGTCATCCCAAGGGCATAAAAAACTAAAAAATTCGATTTTTTAGTTATCCAGAAATAGTGTGCAGGAAGAAATGGGCACCGTAAAAAACGCATATAGGAAAAATAATTTCCGCACTAAAAATTTTCTCCATCTCTGACTTGTATATGTTGGCAAAAACTACATAAAAAGCAGCACTGGAGCCAGAGAAATTGTTGAGAAAATTTTGATGAAAAGTTTTCCAAACTTTTTTATCACCCTGTACATAGCTTAGAGTTATTTAGAACAGTAAAGTTAATACAAACATTAGCCTTTTATATTTTTTGCTCAATTATTTTTGAATGACTTTTGCTTTTATAATAGATTTTTTAAAATATTTTCCAGTTTATTTAGTTGCTTAAATCAGTGAATGGGCGCATTTCACGCTTCTTGGTTTTATGCTACTTCATCGATCAAATATTTCCTTGACAAAAACTTTCTTGAACTTTAAAAATTTTAACTTTTTATCCATCCCAAGAAGATTGTAAATTTGTACAGGGTAAGTAAAATGGCAATTTGAGATTTTATGTTTGTAGATAGATTGCATTTTCTCGAGTAAAATTTTGTTTTTAACCTAATTCTTTTTTCAAAACGTATGTAATCGAATTCTCTACATTGGGCCAGTCCTTGCCTCAGACAGCAGCTGCGCGCTGCACGTAGCTGTTGCGGCGCATCTGCTACGTGGCCCAATCAGCTGCTGCATGGATCAAACAGCAACTGCGCGGCAGCGCGCTGCACAGACTAAACAGCTGCTGCGCGCTGCGGCGCAGCTGCTGTTTGATCACGCAGCAACTGATTGGGCCACGCAGCAGCTGTTTAGTCACGCAGCAGCTGCGTGCAGCGCGTAGCTGCTATCTGAGGCAAGGACTGGCCCATTATCCTACTACTATAAACGTATAATGTTTGTGAGGATTTTCGGGAACGATTTATTAAACCCGAAGTATCATTACAAAAGTTGTAAAGGACAATGAGAGAAGACGATTGATAAATCGGAGACAAAATTTTTTTTTACCCCTTGGGGGAACAAGGCAAAAAATCCGAAATTTCCCAAATGTTAAAATTTTTTGGTAAAGATGTTAAGAGGCGATATCTTGACTTTTCGATCCTTGATCAAAGTAATGGCAAACAAAGTTATTCCGATTTCTTTGAAACCAACATATACCCCCGTTTTTGGGGCCACTGAGCACAAACTTAAAGACCGTTTTTCGATCCGACTTTTGGTTAGCTTTGTACTATAGATCGGCTTTTTGAAACCAGTGCATAACTTCAAGTGACTATATCTCCATGAATTTCAATCCATTTCAAATGGTTTTGGTGTCATTCGAAAGCTGATGAAATCTACTTTATTTGTTCTCTAAATGACTCCTTGACAAAACCCCTTAGTTTTTGAGCTAGAGCGATTTTTCTAATTTTCGAGGTGAAAATCATTTTTTGTGCCTAAAATATATGTTCGGAGTTGAGATGCAACTCTTTTTGCGCAGAAAAGTGAGTAAAATGCCTAGGCTAAACAATAGTAACAAGACTTTGGCGCACCTCGTGTCTAAAAAATGTAAAAATGCTTAAGAATGTCAAGAGACCCAAAAACGTAAGGGAGACCCATGGATCGAATTTATGATTTTTTGTTTAGTATCCTAAAAATTTAGGCATAAATTGCTGATTACGAAAAACATAAACTTCCGGAGTGGAACTCAATGCCGAACATATATTTTAGGCCCAAAAAGTGATTTTTGGGCACCTCGAAAATCAGAAAAATCGCTCTAGCTCAAAAACTAAGGGGTTTTGTCAAGGAGTCATTTAGAGAACAAATAAAGTAGATTTCACCAGCTTTCTAATGACACCAAAACCATTTGAAATGGATTGAAATTCATGGAGATATAATCACTTGAAGTTATGCACTGTTTTCAAAAAGCCGATCTATAGTACAAAGCTAACCAAAAGTTGGATCGAAAAACGGACTTTAAGTTTGTGCTCAGTGACCCCCAAACGGGGGTATATGTTGGTTTCAAAGAAATCGGAATAACTTTTTTACTGTGTGATGAATTTTCGAAACATCGCCTCTTAAAATTTTAACACTTTTGATAGAAATGTTAAATTTTTAACATTTTGCCGCTGAGAAGAGTGAACGTGATTCCGAGCGGCTGAGTCGTCGCTCAGAATCAAATCACCCCTCCGAGCTCGATAGCATTCGGCTCCCTAAGAATTAGGCTAAAAGACAACATTTTATCCGAGAAAATGCAATTTTTCTGCAAACATAAAATCTCAAAAAATGCCAATTTTTTACTCTCCCTGTGAAGAAAATCGACTTTGAAAACTTCAAAGTAATTTTTGACAATGTTAGGATTAACGAATTTCGAAAATTTTTATTAACACTTATTCGGCCATTGTTCAGCTACAATTTAAAAAAGACCGCATAAAAATTCGTTAAAGAGGGTGCGAGAACAACTAAAAACATTGATGTTGCATACCAAAATGAACGCTCTGTATGGAACCAAAAATTGTAAGTGTGTCAACATAGAAAAATTTTGGACTCGTAAAATGATTTTATTTTTAAAACAAATTTTATTTTTCCTTTAAAAAGCGAATGCGTGATAAAGATTAATTTTGAAGCTTTGATAATTACAAATGTCGATATTCTTCATGACAAATGCACAAACTATTCAATATGTTTATGCAATTGTTTCAAAACAATTCTATTTGAATATGTATCTTCGATTTTGGATTTATCTTCGACGGGAGTATTTTATGACTTTCTTGTAACTGTTCTAATATCTCTCATGGGAAGTAAAAAAGTCGATTCGGTGTTGGCATAAAACGATAGCATATTACTTGCATAGCTTTCATAGAAACCAGTGCTTCCCTCTAAAAAATTCCTAGTTTTCTTACTAATGTTAAACATTAATTTTTATGATATATTCGTTGTTATAAAAAGTAACAAAATTTATTAATAGTCTAATTCTTTTTCACTATTGCAGCATCTTTTTTTGCTTTTTACTTTAGCTTTTATTAAAAGCATAGCAATAATTTTTATACCCACATTTTTTATACAATTTTTTAACTCAAATATGGCTTATTGGGTCTCAAATTTTTGCAAAGTAAGATAGTCTTTAGGAATTAAGCATGGGATTTATTATGTTGTAAATATCGTATTTGTTATCTGACTATGTTTGCCAATGCATCGCGGAAAATGATGTTTGCGCCAAATCTTTTCCGTTTTTGATGCGATTTTAAGAGCAAGTTCCCCTGGTTCTCACCACTTAACGTTGACTAAACTCGGCAACAAATTTTTTATTTCCTTCTTTATCAGGCACAAATCGTTTCATTCGAATCGTTTCATTCGTATCGTTTCAAACCTATCGTTTCGTTTCATTTGAATCTATGCCGGCAAAATCGAAGAACTTAAAGTTGTGAATGTTCCTTGTAAGCTAAAATAAACAATTTAGGATAGCTATTGTACGAGTGAAAATGCTCAATTCTCCAGATATAATATGGCATTCCAAAAAACCATCAATAATTATTTCTAACAAATTTGAAGATTTTAATCTTAGTACGTCATATGAAATAACCCCGATAAAACAATCAAAAATTTTCAATCTTGTCATGGAGGTATATTTTAGCAATATTCTAATATACAATTTATGAAAATCGGAAAATGTTCTACAAGTGTGCAGTCTGTTTCAATGAATAATTTTAAAAAGTTTGCTCACATATTTCATTGGTCGGTGATTGCCAGACCGTCTGATCTGGCAAGTCAAGCAAAGTTGAGCCTGCGGGTTCTATCCCCGTGGGTAAAATGCTGAGAAATAATAAATTTTTATCAGGCCCCCTAGAAGTCTTCAAATCTCCATCCTCAAAAGCCGCGTCCTCAAATGTCCGTCCTCAAAAATCCGTCCTCATAGATCGCATCCTCAAACGTCCCAGCGCCGTTTTTGCAAATATTTCGATTAACTTTTTATTGAAGCAAAAACTTTCTATAGGCGTCCATATATAAGTTGTAGCGCTTATTTCCATCATTTCGATGAGTGATCAACCATCTCTCAATTCAATTTTTGCGAAGAGCTAGGTCCATTAACTAAAATTATACTTTTCTAAAAATGCCTCTGCAAAGATAGGTTCTAGAATCCATTAAGTAAGTTTAAAAAAGTTTTGCATCTTGTTCAATGTGAAAAACTGTTCGGAAAGCGACTCAAATGATCAAGATGAGAGGAAATTGGTATAGGAAAATTGGTGATAGTAAAAGCACCATCATGTGATTTTTAGAACTTTTTCATAATTTAGTCCTTTGTAGAACTTTTCCGAATTTCAAACAATTTTCATATATTTAAGCCTATGTTTGTTCAACCGCCAATTTTTTAGGTTCTCACGTCACTTTTAAATGAGTCTCAAACAAGAAATTACAGTCAAGAAAATTTTATAAACTTGCCCAATATTATTGATAATTACAAAAGTGAATCGCCAACTGCTGATAATTCCACTTCACAATATTTGAATGATATCAGCAGAAATTCTGGATTTATTCTTATAGTTAGTATATTTGAATAATTTATACATATATTTGGTTGTTCAACAAGTTCTGCGACTTTTTACATGAATTTTGGACCCAAAATGTTTTTCTAAAAACGATCCCTATGGGAGTAATTTTATGCGAGTATCGATTGCGTGCATTCCCAAAGCGTAAAAGCACTTCATGACCTTATCCAGGAAACGGGTTGAGTGTATTGAAGCGAAAATGAACCAAAACTCGAATTTTTGCCGGAAAACCAGCTGTATATGTGTATTCGGCGATTTTTCTAGGCGGAGAATCAATTGCGCGCATTTTCGAAACATGAAAAAATTTTCGTAATTTTTTGTATCCAGTGGTTTTTCGATATGGGGAACTTGAATCTAAAAGAATTTTTTGATTTTGACCACTGGAAGTTACCCCTACGAGGGGTATACTACTTAAAAAAGTTTCATAATGAAAAGCATTTAAATCAGTATCAGAAAAATTTTTCATGGTTCGAAAATGCACGCAATCGATTCCCCGCCTCGAAAACCCCTATACAGTTGGTTTTCCGGAGAAAATTTGAGTTTTGGTTCATTTTCGCTTCAATACACACACCCCATTCCCTGAATCAAGGTCAAGGAAACGTTTTCACGCTTCGGGAGTGCGTGCAATCGATTCCTCGCATAAAAATACCCCTATAAGGGTCATTTCTGAAAAAATCATGAAACAATTTGTTGTCGGAGATCTTGTCGCGATGTTCGGTCCCCCTTTAATAAATTTTTAGATTATTTGTGGTATAATTTTTGCTATCCTTACAACGATAGGTAATTTAATGGTAATGCTTAGCATTAAAATAGACAAACAGCTACAAACAATTAGCAACTATTTTTTATTTAGCTTAGCCGTTGCCGATATTACTATAGGTAAATGCTTTTTGATCATTTGAGTAAATACGATGAGTTTCAAACATTTGCAACCTTTAAAATTTTAAAGGTCTCAAAAGTGATTCTCTCAAAGTTTTATAGGATCAGTCTGGTCGGAAAAATTTTGCCATAATTTGTACATATTCGGAAAGTTCATGAAAAATTGAGCATTTTTTGTTTTTACAGCATGTCCTGAGTCGCTAATGGTTTCGAGATAATTGCGTGTGAAGTTGGTAAAATTCCGCGACTCAGGTGCAAGTTTTCGTTGTAATACACAAATTTCAAATTTTGTCAACTTCACATGCGATTATCTCGAAACCATTAACGATTCAGGACATGCCGTAAAAACAAAAAATGTTCCATTTTTCATGAACTTTTCGAATATGTACAAATTATGGCAACTTTTTTCCGACTAGACTAGACTGATCTTTTAAGGTATAATATCTATTCCTCTTATGACATATTATACTGCCAACCAATATTGGGGTATGTGTTTTATTAATTAATATAAGTAATTGTATTTATCAGGCCTTGGGTATGCAATGTGCCAGTTTTGGTTGAGTATGGACTACCTCATGAGTAATGCTTCTGTGCTTAATCTATTATTAATTTCTTTTGACCGATATTTCTCTGTTACTAAGCCTTTATCCTACCGTCCAAAACGCTCAACAAAAAAAGCTTTATTAATGATAGCTTGTACTTATATTATATCCGCAATTTTATGGCCACCTTGGATTATAGGATGGCCATATATAGAAGGTTAAGTTGTTAGCCAGTGGAATACTGTCGAAGATTTCAGAAGAAAGAAATGGCTCAATCTCAATAACTATGGGGACTTTGGACTTGGGATCTTTTGCAATCCTGGATCCAATGTTTGGCACATCTCTCACGCCTAAAACAATTCCTGAAATCTTTGATGTTTTGAGTCTAATTTCAGAGATCTCTGAAATTCCGGAGATCCCTGATGTTTTGAGCCCCCGATACTAGGGTCAAAAAGTGCTATTCTTTTCAGTAAAAATTGTAAAAAATCCAAATTGAAAGATTTTCAATCGGCGTTAGAGATGTGCCAGACAGGGTCCAGGATTGCAAAAGACCTCAAGTCCAAAGCGCCCAAAGTTATGGATAGAGACATTACTTTCTTCCGAAATTTTCAACCGGTATTCCGCGGGTTAAATCTTTATACATATTTTTTAAATCAAGAGTATATTTATAGGAAAGTTCACTGTTGAACCAGGAATGTGTGTAGTACAATTTTTGGAAACAAATCCATATGTAACAGTAGCGACTGCATTAGCCGCTTTTTATCTCCCTGTCACTATTATGATTGCACTCTATTCACGTGTTTACTATGAAACCAAGCGAAGACAACGACAATTTAGACTGTTACAAGCTGGACAGGTAACATTTTTGATTTTAAAAGCGCTTGATAGTCATAAAATTTAAGTCTCCTAAAAGTCCTAGAGATAAGGTAGGATCAAATATGCTTTTTTAACATTTCGGGTCATTCTTAAATTATACATTAAATTATTGAGCTCCTAGGCTAACACGCCTTCGGCGCTCAAATAGATCCTCCAGCACTATTTGATCGCCGTTTTCCTTTCTCCTATTTCTCTTTTTTCCTTCTCAATCCCCTTTATCCTTCCCCCTTATTGTCCCCCATCCCTTTTCTTCTCCCTTTCTCAATTTTTCCTTTCCCTCGCGTTCCAAGCGAATGCCTGCAGCGTTCGATCTCGCGTTCCAATTGATTGCCTGCGGCACTCGGCCTTCGGCCTCTCGAAAATTTTTTTGCCATTAATTTTTTTTATACCTTCTTCTCCTTTCGATTTTTTCGGTTTCTTTTTGGTTTCGGTTCCGTTTCCGTCTCTACTCGATACTAGATCGTATCAAGTTCGCTACTCGGAGTTCAAGGGCGTACCCAAGGCATTGCAAAGCATTGCATGCACTGACAGACTATTGCAAAGCATTGCATTGCAATGATGACATTCTTTAGTCTTTTTTGCCAAAACCAATTCGACTCTTGCGTAAATATGACATTTTTGTCACAAAAAAATGTGATTTTTGTCACAGAAAATGCAATTTTTGTTAAAAATCGGTCATTTTTTTGGCCAAAAAGTGATTTTTGGCCATATATTGCTTATAAAATAATAATTTTAAATTTGCAATGATTTTTTCAAAATTTCCAATACTTAAAAAATTTTTATACAAATTTCAATGCTTTGGGATTTGGTTGGGTACTTCACTTCGGAGCCAGAGTCCGAAAACTGGGACCCCAAAAATGTGACATGTTTGGGTTCGAATGCCAAAATAAAAATGAATGCCAAAATAAAAATGAATGCCAAATTTTGGCATTCAAATCCGAACATGCTTCATTGTTGGAGTTCCCGTTTTCGGACTCTGATCAGAGCGCTGCTCGGAGCTCGAGAGATCCACAAGATTATTTTCATTGATTTTTTACCTCGGTGTGCCTCTGAGACATACCTCATCTTCTTCCCTTTGAGCGCTTTAGCGCACGATTTCCCAGTACTAATTTAAAAATTATTAAATATGTTCAATCCGTTTTAGATGTTTTGTCCCTCGACTGAAATGGGAGCAACTTCTGTTATCCAGCAATTATCCTTACCACTTTTATTGGTCCGTTTTTAATAAAAGTTTTCAAAAACTTTTTATTTTTAAGTTTTCAAAAACTTTTTTTTTATTTTTAAGTTTTCATATTTTTTTAAAATTTTTATTTTATCACCTTTTAAAACTCCCCTTTTAATTTTTTTTAAACAATTTTGACATTATATAATTTGATTTAATAGTTGTTATTAGAGATATTAGTGATCGGAATCTTGAGAACCCAAGATTGAATCATAACTTTTTTTCAAAAATCGACCAAAGAAAAAAAATGTGCAGACTGGAGTGCTCTACTTATTTTTCTTCGGTCAATTTTTGAAAAAAAAGTTATGATTCACTCTTGGGTCAATCTTGGTTACCCAAGATTCCGATCTCTACTTGTTATTAAATCGTGGTTGACCCTAATTGTTCTTTTTTGTTTGCATGTTTGCATAAGCTTTTTATATCAAGTTTTAAGTATTTTAATTTAGCTTCGAGGAAGACCAAGTGAAGCCAATGTTCAATCGGAACATTCAAGTTCTTTCAAAAATTCATTCAGAAATAAATCTATATCAACAAATGAAAATAATACAAAAGAAAGGTAATTTAAAAAATTATTATATAATAACGGGATAAAAAAATTGAGTGACATCAATTCCATGAACCTCAGGATAAAAAGTTAGAGTCATTTCCTTATGGGAAATTTTAAAGATTGTACTTTCATTTCCTATGTGGTGTTTTTCGGATTTTGGGCAAAACAAGAAGTGGTATTACAATTTTTCGGCCAATAAGAAGAAGTAGGGGGGACAGTCCCCTCTTGCCCATGTATGACTGTGAGATATGAGTGATATGCTCATTAAAAATGCTGGATGTGCAGTGTGAGATGGGGAGGGATGACATCATTTTGGACACAAACTGAAGAAAAATTCTGGGGTAGAAAACTCAAAAAGAGCTAATTTTTAGTGTTTTTTCTTCAATACATGTGTCTTAATTTTTAGAAGCAATTTAAACTTTATACTTAAATATTGTACTGGTAAAGGTGAAATCTCGTCTGAAGAAAGTTCTGAGGTTGGACAAGTAACCAATTATGAAGATATTTCGCAGAATTCAAGTGTTTATAAAAAGTCAAGAAAATCTCACCCTAACTTAGTAGAAGAGGTATAATTTTTTAAACAAGGTGGCGCATAAAAATCGGATTTTTGCGCTTTTTACTCGATTTTTTCACCTAGTATTTTTTAATTGCAAATTTTAAAAGCAAATTATTTTTTCCTTATAAATGATAAGTATAAAAATAATTTTGCAAAAAATAAATCTGAATTAGTATTTTAACTTCTCCATACATGTTTTTATTAAAATAATTTAGGAGGCTAAAGATAAGCTTAAAGAGACGCATACTCCGGAAATATGCAATTCTCGCAATGGAAGCTTAAAATTTCGAACTAGAAAAGATCGCCCTATGTTGCATACATATACTGTATTAATTGAACTACCTGATAAATTTGATAAACGGCCATCTGTAAAACTATCTACATGTGATAATGAAATGCTCAAGTAAATAAATACACTTTAATCATCATTTGCAAGATGCTGGAAAGCATACATGCACAAGGGGAATGAGACTCCTAAGCCATGTATCGCGCATCGACCAAAAATTTAAAGATTCATAGCGCATCAGGCGGGTAAAGCCCACCGTGATCAAGAGTGATCATTTCAGCTATCCCCCCACCCCCTCAACCTGATCACGTGATATGTGAACGACCCCTTAGGTTATTCCCAAAGTATTGCATCATTTCTTTTTGCCACCCAAGGGGCTCCTGTATGTGTCAAATTAAGAATACCTTATTTAGAAATGATACACCTATCGATGCAACAAATGATTTGTCTCCAAATAATGTAGTTGAAAAAGATCAAGAAATAAAAAAGCCTTTTCAACAAGGAGCACAAAAAAGTATTTATCAACAACAAAATGGCAAACATAAAATCAGTAATCTAGATCATGTAAGTAACTTTTTCAAATGACATTAAACTATAAAAAATTTAATTAAGAAAAAAAGTGAAAAGGATCGCAAAAAAAATGAAAGAAAGCAAGAAAGTAAAGCAGCGAAGACTTTATCTGCTATTTTATTTGCTTTTATTGTGACATGGACTCCATATAATGGTATAATATTTGGAGCAAGTTCCCCTGGTTCCCACCAATTAACGTTGACTAAACTCGACAAAAAATTTTTTATTTTCTTCCGAAAATTACCCATTTAGGGGTAATTTTATGCGAAAAATCGATTGCGCGCACTTTTGCAACCACAAACCTGCAGAAAAATGGTGAAAATTCGCCAAAAACGATCACGCAGGGATGCATGAGGAGATAATTATTCGTTTCTCGAGAAAATTGAATTTCATCTCCATTGCATCCCTGCGTGGTCGTTTTTGGCGAATCTTCTGCATTTTCAGGTTGCGGGAGTGCGCACAATCGATTTCCCGCATAAAATTACCCCTAAATGGGTAATTTCCGGAAGAAAATAAAAAATTTTTTTGTCGAGTTTAATCAACGTTAAGTGGCTGGAACCAGGGAAACTTGCTCCTAATATTTTTACAAAAATACGAATTAAAATTTTTTAGTAATAGTATGTTGGGAAGCATTTTTTCCAAATTCTGTTCCTGATGTAATTTTTGCAATAAGTTATTGCCTCTGTTATATAAATTCGACAATCAACCCATTATGTTATGCGTTATGTAATGCACGTTTCCGTATGACTTATATGAGAATCTTGAAATGCAGATGGAAGAAACCTAAACCAAATCATTCTAACTTGTATAAACATGCTTATTTACGACGAATATGAATTAATATATTGTATTGATCCAGAAGTTCTGCGACTTTTTACATGAATTTGAACCCGAAATTTTTTTAAAAATGACCCCTATAGGGGTAATTTTATGCAGGAAATTGATTGCGCGCATTTTCGAAGCGTGACAACGTTTCTCTGAACCTGAATAAGGGAAAGTATTGTTTGTATTGAAGCGAAAATGAACTAAAATTCGATTTTTCTCCGAAAGACCGATTGTTTAGGATTTTTCTAGGCGGAAATCGATTGCGCACATTACCGAAGCATAAAGCGCTTCAATGATCCAAATTTTTACACCCATAAGGACATTTGTTAGAAAAAAATTTTGGGTGCCAAATCCATGAAAAAAGTATCCTGGGTCAAGGTCATGCGAGCATTTTCACGCTTCGAAAATGTGCGCAATCGATTCCTCGCATAAAAAACCCTAAACCCCAGTTTTCCGGGGAGAAATTGAATTTTAGTTCATTTTCGCTTCAATACATCCACCACTTTCCCTGAATCAAGGACAGGGAAGCGTTTTCGCGCTTCTGGAATGCGCGCAATCGATTCTCCGCGTAAAATTTCCCCTATAGGGGTCATTTTTAGAAAAAAAAATTTCGGGTCAAAATTCATGTAAAAAGTCGCAGAACTTTTGGATCAACCCAATACATTAAAAAAGACAGTGTGAAGAAACAAATCGTTCGGTTTTTATACGACTGTATGAAACACCTGAAATTTATGAAACACTTAAAATATTTTTTAGGATATTCCAAATGGTACTTTTTCAACAATTTTTATTTTTTTTAATTCTAAAAATGTCTCATCTTTTCCAAATGTAAAAATACGCAAGCGGTGCAGACTATAGCCCAAAATTTTTTATTTATAAAAATTTCGGTCGTTTGGAATATCCTAAAAATTATCTCAAGTGTTTCATAAATTTCAGGTGTTTCATACAGTCGTATAAAAACCAAACGGTTTGTTTCTCCACACTGTCGTTTTCAATGTACGATTTCTTATGTTTCATAAAACTGCAAAGCAGTTTATTTATTTAGCAACCAGTGGTATAAAAAAATTAAAGAAAATTGATATTTTTCAATTTTTCATAGGGCATTAAAAGATATCCCACAAGTTACATATCATTTAAAAGCCCTAAAATTTATGGCGTGAAAAATTTTCCGGAAACAATTAACTGGAAAAATTTAGCCCCTTAAAACCGCTAGAGGGTGTGATACAACATAAAAACCAAACGGTACGCAGCCCCGTTGGGGCTGTGCGAAATTATTTTTTATAATATAGTATTTTATAGTATAAATTTATTAATTAAAGACTTATATACTAACAGGCACGTTGCGAGGGTGTAATCCCTCTAGGGCCCAAAAAGGTGCTAACACCCAGCACCCTGGGTTCTAGCACCCAAAAACACCCTTGAGTGGGTGTTGGGTGCTAGCACCCAATGCGTGCAATTTTCACCAAAATAACCCTATAGAGGATTTTTCTATGCGAAAAATCGATTGCGCGCACTGCCAGACCATAAAAACGCTTCCCCAACCTTGATTCAGCTAAGAGATATGCGTATTGAAGCGAAAATAGGCTAATACATTGTCAGGGAAGCGTTTTCAAGATCCGGCAAACCGCGCAGTCGATTTCTTGCATAGAAAAACCCCCATATAGTTATTTTAGTGAAAATTAAAAAATTTGAAAAATCACAAAAATCCACTTTTTTTGTTTTACTCTGTAGATTTTGATTATATTGGTTTGAATGGTAAATGTTGTGAAACGTTCCTAAAGATTCCAAAATGTCTGATGGGAGTGTCTGGGTGTAAGACAAGCCTATTATAAAACAGGGAGAACTTTGCTAAAGAGTGGTAATCGTTTTCCGAAAAAGTCCTGTAATAAACTACTCTGGTGATGCCGAACTCCTTGATAGCGCACCGAACCACTACACCATGGCGGTCATTGAATATCTTGTAATGAATTTCGACCTTGTAGTAGTGGCAACTATAACACTTGAAACCATCATCATTGAATTTTGAGACTCGAACTCTACTACAAAAAACTGAGTCGAGAAAGTTTTTTCCTGTCAAGATATATGCTAAAAAAGACCGAACAGGTATTATGAAAACACCTAATATACAGTAGCGGGCAAAAGTCATTGAGCAAAGGAGAAAATCGCTGTTTTGGACATTTTTTGTCAGAATTAGTGGGGAGAATGAAAGGAACAGATTACCAATATACCTACGACGCCACATGCTTTCATACACTCGCGTTCACATGCCCTTAGGCTGGTTGTTCCAACAGGACAACGACCCTAAGCAAACAGCGAAGCTGACGAAGAGATGGTTCCGACATCCGAGGGTCAATGTCCGCGTCGTTCTTCGGCCAACCCAGATCTCAACTCCAATGAGCATCTATGGTTTGTGCTGAGAAGCGCTTGCGTGGAAGGCATTTTCGCAATGCAGATGAGCTTTTCCAAGCGATTCAGAAGTAGGTGCGAATCCCACGCAATACAATTCTAGGCCTGGTTGAGTCTATGCCTCGCCGCATGAGATCAAAGGCAAAGGGTTATGCCACTAAATATTGAATATTTATTACAGTTTTATGTTGTTTTTTGTTTATTCTGTTCAGTTTTGTTCATTTTATATCATAAATTTGTTACATCTTTACCGAAACAATGATTTTCTCAATTGCTCAAAGACTTTTGCCCGCTACTGTAATGTATCAAACGGCAAAGGCACTGTATTTCAGTTTATGTAGCAATATAACTTGAGTTATAAAAATTGAGCTATGAGATCAATAGTCATAAGTTCAAAGAAATTTATTGATTAGGATGAGGGCAACACTTGTTCTTTTTACTTAAAGTTTATGCTTACTTAAAGTTATTCATCCAATATGTTAAAAGTTAGATGGGTTATTTTTTATTCAGTAAGTTTTTTCAAGAATTTAAAATATAACAAAATGTAAAAGTGTTAGAAAAATGTAAATTTCATGCAGACCCCTAGGGGCCATCGATTACGCGCATTGCCGGACCTTGAAAAAACTTTTCCTGATCCTGTATTAGCCTATTTTCGCTTCAATACACATGCCTTTGCTGAATCAAGGTCAGGGAAGCGTTTTCAAGGTTAGGCAATGCGCTCAATCGATTCCTCGTATAGAAAACCCCCTATATGGTTATTTTGGTAAAAATTAAAAAACTTGAAAAATTTTGAAAAAATATTTATACAAAACTTAGATATTTATCAGCTATTGTATAATGAAAGAAGAGTGTTTTTTTAAAATGGAAAAAATTCCTGGATTATATCCACTTGTAAAAACCGACCAGAATGGAAAAAAATGCAGCGGTGAATTTTTATTACCAGCTTGTGTGGGCTATTGTAAAACATCTGAGGCAAGTCACATTAATATTAAGTACCGGGAGCCGAGCGCTCAGCACTGACGGATTTTCCGAGAGTAATTCCGAGCGGCACTTCCGAGCGACGATCCCGTTTAAAAATTTAGATTTTACATAGGTGGGTATTTTATGTATACAGAAAATACCGGGTGCCGAGCGCCTCGCGGTTTCTCCGAGAGTGAGTCCGAGCGGCACTCCCGAGCAATACGTAACCTACTTAAAAGTTGAATTTTTTATTTTTTTAAAATTTTACGCATGTGTAAATTTACGAAGTTAAAAAATTCCGATTCGACCCTTTCCTGCTGTCAAAATTCAAAAATTACTTCGAATTCGTGTTCCCCATACCCGAAAACCCCGAGTATAAAAATCAGCCGATTTTGAGAACTTTTTGAAATTTCGAATTTTTCGCCTTGGGCCCCCAAGGGCAAAAAATGAAAAAAATTTTGTCTAGCATAGTGTTATTCAGCTCACTGATGTAAAATTCAGAGGTTTGGGGCTTCCCTTGGGTCTTATACTACAAGGCACTGACCTTTTATTTCACCCAAAAACGCAACAGATTTTCACCAGGTCCACGCAATCGGTCTCGAACTTTTATTTCCGCCCAACACGCAATGGATTTCCGCAG
>JAQGCP010000148.1:0-21090 GCA_034699885.1 Acrobeloides thornei
TATAAACCGATCTGTTTCTTCACTCTGTTGTTTTTTATTGTACAATATTTATATTATTTTTAAATAAAATAAATAAATAATAAAAATTCAATATATATATTTAAATATAAACAAATAAAAAAATTAAATATAGTATATGGAGGGAACCCGGAAAAACTTTCGATAGAAGAAGAAAACTATCCAAAAACATACTCATATTTTTTAAAATTAGGACAATCTTTTTGATCATTTTCGCAAAACATCCTGAAAATGAACTTATAAATTATAGAGAGTGCCCCCAAAAAGGGCAATTTTGCGATTTTTAAAAAATTATCAAGCTTTTAAATTTCTACGAAAATAACCCTATAGGGGGTTTTCTATGCCAGAAATCGATTGCGCGCATTGTTGGACCTTGAAAACGCTTTCTTGACCCTGTATTAAAGTATTTTCGCTTACAAGGAGACCACACGAAGTCTCACTCCCGGATTTTTCTGGAATCGACGCTAATGTTCTTAAATAATTTTTTTAGAATTTCTGCATTATGATTAGCGGCCCATAGGCCGTTTTTCGCTGAGATCTGAGCTAAAAACCCCGGGGTCCACCCTTTGGTTTTAGCCGATTTTGGGTTTTTGGCTCTGATCTCGGCGATAATGGCCGCTAATTTTATGCAGAACTAAAAAGAATATTTAAGAATATTAGAGTCGATTCCCGAAAAATCCGGTAGCGACACTTTGTTAAATATAATCATTTCTTCCCTGAATCAGGGTAGCGTTTTCAAGGTATCGATTTCTCAAGGTATTCAATGCACGCAATCGATTTCTCGTATAGAAAAATCCACTATAGGGTTATTTTGGTGAAAATATAAAAAACTTGAAAATTTTTGAAAAAATCGCATATTGCCCATTTTTGGGCACCCTGTAAATAGTAATTTTATAATCTTTTATGATAAAATTTTTCAGAAGCGTTTATAGCAAAAATTTATTTCATTTTTTATACTGTTTTTAGTTATTTTTGAGGTAGGTTTTTGGCTAACACATAATTTAAATTATCGAAAATAAAACTTGGATCAACATATACAGGGATCATATTCATGACCAGGGTTGCCAAACCAGACTAATTAAAAAGTAGTTTGCTGTTATAAAAAATCTTATAGTTTAACTCAAGTTTTATTTCCTCCGATATGTAAAATGATTCATATTGAGATAAAAAAGTTTCTCATCAGAAGATAAACAAATGAGCTTAAAGGAATAATTTTTCTATTTGGAAAATAAAATGAAAGATATGTTGAGAAAAATTTACAATGTTTGAAATAATGTTCGATCCCGTCCGTAATGATTCACAGAAGAAGTGAGTGTGTTGAGACGAAAACCACCTAAATCAGGGTCAGAGTAATTTCATGCTTCGAAAATGCGCACAATCGATTCGTTGCATAAAATTACCCCCTAGAACTTTGTATCAAAAACGAAATTCATAAGAAATCTATATAGGAATGGGTTATTTAATTCTACCCTGTAGACAATATAAGTTTAATAAAAAAATTTCAGTTTTCATCAAAATATAATAAATGGCTGTGGAAATTGTGAACATATTCTGAGGCCGGGAAGGATATAAAAAATGTTTTATCCTTTAAAAATACCAATTACAGTGCGATTCAATAGGTCGGGTACTTTAGTAAAATTGGGATACCTCGACAGGGGCAATGAATTTTTTAAATTATAAATGAGAGTATTCTGCATTTCTGGGCATATAAAACATAAAAATCCAAATCAGGGCTGTAGCGGAACAAGTTCAATGTCCGGAACGGAACCGGAACGAAACTAGAACCGAGAAAAAGGCCGAATTTAACGGAACCGAAACGGAATTATAGCCCTGGTCGAGACTAGGGCTGTAGCGGAACAGGTTCAATGGCCGGAACCAGGATCGTTGAGTACCGACCCGGAACCTGAACGGAACCGAGAAAAAGGCTGAATTTAACGGAATCGGAAAAGAAATCGGAACGGAACTACTCGCATCGAAAACTTCATTGTCCTGCATCGAAAACTTTGTTGTCGAGATATTCCAATTTTCAGTTTCGAAAATGACCTATTTGAACACCCTGTAGAGTGCCAGTTTTCTTGATTTAAATACCTAACTTTAATTTAAACAAATAGTTGACATGAGGAAGATCATAAATGAGTTGAACCTGTTTTTTCAACTTCATTCGGAAGCGGAATCTCGTCTATTTCTGGTAAACTCGAGTCATTTATTAATACAGTTTCTTGAAATTGACCAACTCCCTGCCTTGTTTGGAGGTTTGCGTTAATAGGCATATTTTGAAGATTTTTCTCTTCCTGCATATTAGCACTTGGTGTCCTTGATTTTCTCTGACCTTTATCTTCTTCTTTTCTTTGATAGTTTTTATAATTATTAGATTTCCTATATGGTGAACGGGATTTTTTACGATTCTGGCTTGGTCTTGTAGGTGAGCGTGATCGACTACGAGAACTAAAAGAATCATTTATATTAAATAAAATAAAAACTAGCCTCGAATTAGAATATGTACGGCTTGAACTAGAAGCTGAGCGTGATTTAGATCTAGGTCTAGATCGGGATTGAGATCGGGATCTTGATCTTGACCTCGACCATGAACGATGCCGTCGAGTATTTCGATATGAATCATTTTGTCTGCTTTCTTTATGCCTGGGAGAGCTATCGAATCTTTTTCTAGTACGCCTAAAAAATTGTTATTTAGATAGAGAAAAATCAAAAGTACATTTATTTGTCTTTGTCTGAACTAGGGCTCTGTTGCAATAAATGTAAAATGTAACATTTTACATAAGTACCGGGAGCTGAGCGCTTCGCGCTTGGGGGTTGTGACTTCGAGCGGCACTCCCGAGCGACGCTCCCCGTTAAAAATGTATTAGTTATTACTAATACTTTAAAAAAAATTAATCCCTGCTATATATGACCTTTAAAAAAATTGAAAGAAAATTTTTTTCTCCGAACGATGATTTTGGTGTCAATCATCTTCACTTATCGTCCCCTATAACCTTTGTTTTGGCGTCCTGGGTTGAAATCAAAAGTTTCCGAGATTGTCTGGATACACATTACACGTTTAATGTAGTAGGGTTTGTAAAGTGCGAATAAATTTTAGGGTCAACGAATTGTCGAATATGTTCGACCAATTTTCAGCCAAAATGACCACTATGATTTTATTCAAAAAAGACAAATCATCAAAGCCTAGGTGTCGCCGATTTGTAGTTTTTTAGTAAAACGACAAACCATCGAACCCCCGGATATCGAACGTAGCTGAGAATATTTTTTACTACAACTTATATTGGGTCGTTAGGAAAGTTTCAAGCTTTTCAAAATTTTATTTAATCTTTATTTCATGTAATCTTTCTGAAAATCAATTTCTTGGGGGTAATTCTGTACGAGAAATCGTTTGCATGCATTTTCGAAGCATGAAAAATTTTGTCTGGCCCTGATTCAGGCAATTTTACCATTAATACATCACTTTTTCAGAGCCAGGGAAGGTATTTTTGATTTTTGTTTAAAAATCATTTTTCTAAAGTAAATTTATGCGAGGAATCGATTGAGCGCATTTTTGAGGCATGAAAACACTTCCCTGACTTATAACCATGTGATTTTCGCTTCAATACACCAACTGCTTCGTTGAATCAGGGCCAGGGAAGCGTTTTCACTCTTCGGCAATGCGCGCAATCGATTCCTCGTATAGGGAATCGATTGCGGAGGTGTCATTCTATAAAGATCCGGTGAAACCTGCAAAAGCTTAAAGGAAAGAGTAAGAATCAGGGACTAATCTCCTAAAAAGTTTTTTACCAAAACAGCCTATATAGGGGTAAAATCATGCGAAAAATCGAGCATTCCCGAAGTGTGAAAATGTTTCCTTGACTCTGATTTAGGGAAATAGATGTATGTATTGAAGCGAAAATCGAAAAATTTTGAAATTTCTCCCTCAAAATCATATTTCTGGGGATAATTTCATGCGAGGAATTGATTGAGCGCATTCCCAAAGCTTAAAAACGCTTCCCTGACCCTGATTCAGGGAAATTAGTACATATTGGATTTTTGCTTCAATACACACTCTTATTTCCCTGAATCAGGGTCAAGGAAGCGCTTTCAAGCTTCGAGAATGCGCGCAATCGATTCCTCGCATAAAATTACCCCCAGAAATATGATTTTGAGGGAGAAATTTGAAAATTTTTCGATTTTCGCTTCAATACACACATCTATTTCACTGAATCAGGGTCAAGGAAGCATTTTCACGCTTCGGGAATGCGCACAATCGATTTTTCGCATGATTTTACCCCCCATAGGGTGATTTTTACGAAAAATTTTTTTTCCCAAATGGTCGCAAAATGCCCCCCCCCCTTTAAACGATTTTCTTTATTTTGACCTGTTTTTTTACTGTTTAAAAGTAAGGGTCTCCTTATTTTTGCCCGTCCAAAGTATGGCCAAAAATTACATAAGGTTCCCCCTTATGGTTTAGAGAGTGCCCTCCCATAGTCGACCCTTCTCCCTATGCCACTGATCAGCAACAATAATTTTAATCTTGTTTTTAGTTTAGTCAAAAATAATGTTGTTTTTTTGAAAAAGTACTTCCTTTATTGATCATAAAATTGGAATAACTTTGTTTTGATTTTTAAAAAGATTAACATTTATCGGAGATTAAGCTGATCAAACGAATATTAAACATGTTTTCCGGGACTCTTTTTTGGCTACTAAGTCAATTTTGTTTTCCAAATCTCATAAAAATGTTTTTAACTTCCGTTGAGGAGTTAAACTTATTCACAAATTTCAATAACAAATAAAAATGTTTTTGTGCCAAGTGGTGGTGATATTTTCGATAACGTCAAAAAAGTTATGATCATGTTTGGAATCGATACTTGAATATAAATACTTCATATCCGAATGTCGAAGTATCAGTTTTTTACTCTAAACTTTGTTTTATTCAAAACATTTTTTTATTCGAAACAAAAAAATTCTCTAGCTTATATCATGTTCAGATATAAAGCACTCATCGTTGTACTTGTTTTATTGCTTTTACTTACTTATATTTCATGCCAAGGTAAGATTAAGATCATGTCAACTACATTTATACAGTGATACAAATTTATTAGAGTGCAAAAATAGCGAATGTTCTAACATGTCTTAGAATTAGAAAATTGTCCAAATGTTAAGACATTGGCTACAAGGTGCGTATAAAGTTCCTGTACACTTTGAAATTAACGAAATTTCTTATGAAAATTATATTAAAAAATTTCGGGTTTAAAGTTTTCCGGGATAATTTTATGGGAGGGATCGATTGTGCGCATTTTCAAAGTATGAAAACTTTTCTGACTCTGATTCAAGCGATTTTCATTTCAATACATCCACATTTCCTAGGTCAAGGTTAGGAAAGCATTTTCACGTCTGCAATGTGGAAATAGGTATTGAAGCGAAAATTGCCTGAATCAGAGCCAGGTAGATTTTTTCATGCTCTGAAATTGCGCGCAATAAATTCCTCGTATAAAATTATCCCAGAAAACTTTAAACCCGAAATTTTTTTATATAATTTTCATGGGAATTTCCGTTAATTTCAAAGTGTACGGGAACTTTATACGCGCCCTGTATTTTTGATGATTTTTTAAGTATATTTGTGATGATTATAAATTGTTCGTGATGGTTCAAAAAAATCCTATCATTTTTAACCTTGGCGAACAATTTCTTTTCATTTTGGAGCATATTTGGTAAATTTTATTTTTGGATAAATTCGTGTTCATTTTTTAACATTCCAATTGTTGATTGTGCTAATGAGTGATTCCAGGTTCCAGTGCAGTTTATTACACTGAACACGATGGTGCTAATGAAAAAATTGGAGACCACCAAAAAATTCTAAAAATGCATTCCAAGATTATAAAATTTTCAAAAAGTTTTCTTTTTTTCAAACGTGAAAAATTTTTGAAATTTTCATCATCTTGAAATGCATTTTTACAATTTTGGGGGGTCTCCAATTTTTTTCATTAGCACCATAGTGTTTAGCGTAACAAACTGCACTGGAATCACTCGTTGGCACATTCAACAATTGGAGTGTTAACCAAATTAATGTGAATTCATATATGAAAAATAAAACTAGCTAGATTTCAAAAAAAAAGAGTGCATCAACTTGTGTAGTTTCTTTGCTAGTAATGTTTTTCTTCCAAAAATTTACCTTACTTAGAGAAACAACGCGATTAAAAAATAAAAAGAATGATGAATAAATTTTTTAGACCAAAACTGTAATGGAGATACTTGTTATAGTTCAACTTTTTCGTGTATTAGTGGTACCCCGATATGTTATCAAGATACAAGTAATAATAATGCATGCACTTGTTGTAGTTGTATTCATTAAATATTCTTATATAAAATGCAAGGGTGTAATTATAGGGAGGGAACACGGGGTTGTCCTCCCAAGCCGTCAAAAAGTTGAAAAAAAACTCCTTGTCCCTCCCCTATGTTTTTGTCCAAAATTTATGAAAAAATTTTTAATTCTAATGGACTCCCATTATGATTTTTTACCAAAATTGACCAAATTTTCTATTTTTTTAATCAAAGTTCCCTTTTTTAAACTTGCCAATTTTTCATCAATAATGAAAAATTTTTTAGTATTTTCAGCTTAAAAATAAGCTTTTTCAAAAAAATTTTTTAGGCGCTATTTTTGCTTAGGAAGCGATAAAAATTTTTCCACAAAGGGCTCTTAAAGGTGTTCTCCTCCAAACCAGCCCAAAAATTACGCCCTTGATAAAACGTGTAATGTTTGTCTGCGAGGACTAACTCTTGAAGATGCGATCCAAATGATTACATACCATAATAGACCCGGACAAAATAGACCCGGACAAAATAGACCCAGACAAAATAGACCCGGACAAAATAGACCCAGATCATTAAAAAATTCAATTTTATTTGTATATTTTCAACAAAAAATTTTATTCCTTTAAAAATTTATGAGTCCTTAACTTTTTTTATGGCTTAGACTTTAGTACTGGACTAAAGTCTTTAGTCCTGAGCTAAAGTCCAGGGCTAAAGCCTAAGCCTAGGCCAAAAGCCTAATCCTAGGCCTAAAGCCTAAGCCTAGGCCTAAAGCTTAAGCCTAAGCTTAAAGCCTAAGCCTAGGCCTAAAGCCTAATCCTAGGCTTAAAGCCTAAGCCTAGACCTAAGCCTAAGCCTAAGCCTAAGCCTAAGCCTAAGCCTAAGCCTAAGCCCTAAGCCTAAGCCTAAGGCCTAAAACCTAAGCCTAGGCCTAAAGCCTAATCCTAGGCCTAAAGCCTAAGCCTAGGCCTAAAGCTTAAGCCTAAGCTTAAAGCCTAAGCCTAAAACCTAAGCCTAGGCCTAGGCCTAAAGCCTAATCCTAGGCCTAAGTCTAGGCCTAAAGCCTAAGTTTAGGCCTAAAGCCTAAGCCATAAAAAAGTTAAAGACTCATAAATTTTTTTGTTGAAAATATACAAATAAAATTGAATTTTTTAATGATCTGGGTCTATTTTGTCCGGGTCTATTCTGTCCGGGTCTATTTTGTCTGGGTCTATTTTGTCCGGGTCTACTTTGTCCGGGTCTATTTCGTCCGGGTCTATTTTGTCCGGGTCTATTTTGTCTAGCAGTGATCCAAAAAGTGGTCGCTCGAAGAAATCCAATTTAAACTCGATTTTTAAAAGAGCACTCATTAACACCTTCTAATAGAGCCCCATGGGGTTCTATTAGAAGTTTTACGGTAATTCGTAAAATATCTGGCCTTTAGTACCCTGGCAAGGGAACGACGGGATTTTAAAAATAAAATGATAAATTTAAATAATAACAAACTTCAAAAAGTGCGATATCATTTTCGGGCGCATCCGGATCAAGATGAAATTCCGGGTGTGCAATCATAGATTTGACTTTATAATTTTTGCCAATTTCATCATCTATTGTTCCCACGTTGACTATGGCATAACTAGAAGTATTATGACCATATATATCTACAGTACAATGTCCAGCAGAAAGGATATATTTTTCAGAGAGTATGGATCCAGCACACAAAGAAACACCATCTGGATAATAAACAACAAGTGATACAACCCAAGGCCAGTCTCCTAGTTTACTAATGGTACCACCAACAACTCGTACTAAATGCACCGGAGAACTAGTTCTATTATTAGAACTAAGACCACATTTAGTCTCTGCTATAGATAAAATCATATTTAAAACGGATATTAGAAAGCATCGCAAAATAGGTCTCCCAAAAAGTGTAAAGTTGCCCATTTTTGACATAGAAAAATAATGCACCAAGCTTTACCTTTTATAATATTTTTAAGATACATGGTACAGATTTTTTTATAAAATTTACAAAGAAATAAAACATAACAATACAACAAAAGAGATTCCTAAAAGTGTCTAAAAGAATTATTGCGTGGCTGAACACAATTGCCAAAAAATTTGTTGTTTCAAAGAATTCTAGATTGTTAAAATTAGACCGCCATAAAAATTTTATTTTTAGTATTAAATTTGATACAATTAGTCTAACTGATAACCATATTTATTTTGGCGATTCCGATATTCACTACCCCATTTGTTTCCTTCATAACCATAACCATACTTGTTTTGATTGCTACCCATACCATAAGCATCAAAGTTTCCAGGTGGAGCTGGACCACCGCCACCACCTGGGGGAGCAGGTGCCGCAGTTTGGCAACCACAGTCTTCAGAATGGACGTGGGCTAGTGGTGGGAGTTCGTCATTCGCAGCTTGTCGTTTTTTAAGTTTGGTTAGAACTTGTTGCACTTTGTCTTGAAAAGTATCGCCAGCTGTAATTGCGAGGAGACAAGCCGCAACTAGCAAAAATAAGGAGACGTTTCTCATGGCTAAAAAGGTGTATTAATCCATTTATTCCCACATATCGATTTTGGGGCACGATTTTTTGGCATCCCTAACTCATAAATTTCAAGTCAATTTCGTCAAATAATGCACACCAGGGGAGTTTTCTATGCTAGGAATCGATTGTACTCAATCTCGAAGCCTGAAAAAATTTCTCTGACCTTGATTCAGGGAAGAAAATTTGTGTATTGAAGCGAAAATGTTGATATTTGGCTATAGAAGTAGTTTTGATGAAATTTTCGACCTCAATATGATTTTTCTAAGCAAAGAGTCGATTGCGCGCATTATCGAAGTTTGTAAAAATTATCGGACCCTGATTCGGGGAATACGAGATTATTTTACTCGTAGGGATTTTTATGGGTATGCCCCTCGTACGAAAAGCTCTTCAAATCTGCTAATTTTTTGTACTCGGGGGTTGGGTGTACTTCAATCTGAAGGGATTTTTTAATGTTGACCATTAGAAGTTACCCCTACGAGGTATATAAAGGGGTTTTAAATCAATATACCCCTCGTAGGGGTAACTTCCAGTGACCAAAATCAAAAAATTTCTTCAGATTTGAGTTACCATGTCGAAAAAACCCCGAATAATAAAAAATTAGCTAATTTGGAACACTTTTGAAGATTCATTTTTTTACCCTTTGCACTTCAATCAAAAAATTTCGAAGTCTAAAATGCAAATAGATTCCTTGCATCTAAAAACCCCAGGGCTGACTTTTTCGATCACCTAGCTCTCTCGTACGATTTATGGGCAAAGATATTAAAAATGGAAAATAGCGAATCTATAAATTATAAATTTTCCAGCTGGAGCTGGACCATCTCCAATAAAATTTTTGTAAAAAGCCAACTTTATTTGTCCTACTTATACGATATGGGTTGACTTATGTGCTTTTGAAGCTTGTTATGTTTGATAATGTTTTATTATGTTAATTTTATGCTATTTTAAATTTGATCAGGCGATTTTAAATAAATTATAGCTTAAATAGTTCAGTTCCATAGCATATTTTAATGAAGTCCATTTATAATGCAAATAAATCGAATTTTTAATTGAATGTTGATTCCAAATTTTAGATCGGGATCGGCCTCTGGATCCGAAATCGCAAAAAATGGCAATTTTCAGATTAAAATCATAGGGATTCGTTTCATCTGGGGTGCAAAAAAATCTTGTTGGGGACCCATAATACAGTAGAAAAAGAAGCCGTTCGTCCGATCTGGCAAGTTAAGCAACATTGAGATCGCTAGGTTCGATCCCAATAGGGCAAAACTTTTGTTTTTGAAAAAACTTTTTTCCCAAAAATAGAGCAAAAATTTTTTGCTTCATTTTTTGGAAAAAAAGTTTTTTGTAAATCAAAAGTTTTGCTTTATCGGGATCGAACCTGGCGTTCTAAACGTTGCTTAACTTGCCAAATCGGACGGTCGGCTTCCTTATCCATTGCACTATGGGTCCCTAATTTTTTTCGTTCCAGGTGAAACGGACTATACTAGCTATGTGTGTACCAAAATTTAAAATTTCTATAATAGAGATGCCCAAAAATTTATTAGAAAAAATAATACATAAAGAGCATATGAGATCAAAAATAAGGTTCCCATTGCGAATCATCTGCTGGTGTCAAATTCCCATTTATTAACAAAATTATATCAATAATCCACCATACTCCAAGCCCTCCAAGTGTCATAAGCTTGCCAACTGCAATTGCAGAATATCCCAAGCTGAATCTATCCACGGCGAATATCCCCAAAAATATTGAATAAAGTAGTGTTGTCAGAAAGTAGTGTCCGGTGTATCTAAAATATGAAAAATTATTTTTAAAAAAAAGAAAAAAAGTTGAAGTTTACTTTATACAAGGAACTTCGCGAGGAAAACTTCTTGGTCCAGCACATTCGATGCAAGGAAGTACAGTGCAAGTGACATTGACTCTAGCGAATTTGCCTTCTTTTGAACCAAAGTAAGGGCAATCCTTAAATTGATTATTTTACTACTTTATTATCCTTATTTTTGTGACGTATTCAATGAGAGAGGATGGGGGAACAATCACCAATCCTCCTCTTGGAAAACTTAATAATTTTTCCTCCCAATTTTTAAAAAACATAGAAGAATCAGCTAGTGGGAGCACTTCCCCAAAATGATTTTTCTTAAAAAACATATGTTCAAGGATTTTTTTAAAATTTCGTCCCCCTTATGTTTTTAGGAAAAATCAGCCTTTCTTGGAGAAGTGCCCCTCCCCTCCTAGTCGACCCTTATACCTACATTACTGCCCACTCACCTCCCCCCCCCCCCCCCCGAGTTGACGACGATTTAGAGGTTGTTGTAAAAAAGAAAAATGCGGTAAACTTGAATCTTTTACGACAGGGGATTCATTTCTGAACTCCCACCCAGCAAGGGCAAAAGTTAGTCCGTACAGACGCACAGACATTACACGTTTTATGTAAGAAGATAAAATATCAATTTTTTCATTTGGGCAAAAAGTCGCTCCCCCCCATACCTGGTGATGCTCCCTCCCCATCCAGCTACGTCCTTGCCGCTCAGGTATATTTTGTCATTTTTGATAGCTAAGGAGGTTGGAACTCCATGGCGCATAACGGTTAAAAAATTTACTTTAGTTGTGTTTGAAATCTCTAAACGATCAACCTTATCACATATAATCCATCTTGTATCCAAAAATTCACATGGTACTAAAGGCCCTTCTGAAAACCCGTCATATAATTCATTGCTGCACTGATCGGGTGAAGAAGGTGATGAAGAAGTTGAAACTACAGCTGCTACTACAGCATTTTGATAAAGTACTGCATGAGTTGGTAAAAGCGTAAAAATTAAAGAGTTAGCTACAAATATGAATTTTGCAAAATTTTCCATTTCATTGCAAAAATAATTTTTTGTAGTGTAGTGATAATTACCTAAAAAACATTTATATAGGCATGTCCAAATAACTAATGCATCTAATTTTTTTGAGGGACTGAACTCCGCATCCTCGGGGCTGGCGAAGTGTCAAAACAAAAGTTCTAGAGGGCGATGAGAGAAGATGATTGACACCAAAATCATCGAATCGAAGAAAAAATTGTTTTTTTTCGATATATTTTTACTCTGGAGTAAAGTTGGGTAAAAAGTGGAATTTTACACCAAAGTAAAATATATACTGAAGAAACGCTCGGAGTCTTCACATTCATATCTTCTCTCCTCCGATACGTTAGTGCTCGGCCTCTCGGTATTTTGTTTAAAAAAGTAAAACTTTTGTTTTAAAATTTAAAACACATGGATCCCCTTTATGTCTACACCCCTTGTTGACCTATGTCCCCAAGTTTAAAAATTTAAAATTTTTCAGAAACGTAGGATAGCTGTTGCTCCTGGCCATTTTGTGTTTACAAAATCGAATAATTATCAACGATGAGTTTTGGCGAAGTGGTTTATGCATCAGAAGTATTCGCTTTAGAATTTAGCCAGTTATCAATACATATAAACTATAGAGCATTTCCCCCTAAGAAGAGGACTTTTGGGTGAAAAATGATTTTTGCCACAAATTGAATTTTTTGTAAAAATGGTTAAAAGGTGGAATTGCTGGCCGAAAAATTGCATTTTATTGTCAAAAATAGTCATTTTGACGCTTTTTTGTGAAAATTTCATTTTTAGTTGAAATGGCATTTTTATCAAAAAATTTTCAAAATCAGAGAAAGCACTTTGGCCCCCAAGGGAAAAAATTTCAATTTTTCCAGAAACGCGGGGAGGGGTTGCCAAATAGCTATACCACTGACCAAATATGAAAAGAATTCCTAGCTAATCCACTGAACATTTGTAGATTCATTCTAGACGGTTCGGATTTGTTTAATTCGAGGGCCGTTTGCGATTTCTTTCTATAAATTTCCAGATGAAGATTCGGCTGAATCATCATGAATATTTGTTTTCAGCAATCGAAGGTGTGGTATGGTATAGTAGTTTCTGATTCAGTAACATGGATCTAAATTTCGTCTTTTCGAAAATTATCCGGAATACTTAAACTACTTGTTCCCAAAACCAACGATCCAATAGGTCCAGAAAGTAATGCCGAACTTACTGCACATGCTGAATTGGCTTCGGTCACTGCCAATCAATGTCCCGGGAGGTATTAAAAAAGGGGTCATTTGCCCCCATTTTAGTGGGCGTTATAACATCTCTACCCTAGAGTCAATTTCCACAATGATCAAGCCTTAGACCTTAAGCCTTAGGCCTTAAGCCTCATTCCTTAAGCCTAAGTCGGAACGACCGGTCGGAGAATGTATACCGGTTGTTCCTACAAACGACCAGTTGTTTCTACCAATGACAGGTTGTTCACAGGAAGAATTTTTTGGTGGTATAGGAACCTGTTGTTCCGACTTGTTGTTCTTATTTCGACTTGTTGTTCCGATTATCCTTTCAGAACAACACGTCATTTTAGGAACAACAGGTCGGAACAACCGTCCGGAACAACCGGTGGATGAGAACAAACGGTCAGGAACAAAGTTACGGAAGAACAACCGTCCGTTGTCCGATCTGGTGTAAAACTGTAAAGTCGAAGAATTTTCGATCAATCCAATATCTCAAAAATTTATTTAAGATAAATCATTTATATACAAAACAATTGTTACTGAAAAACATAAAATCATAACCTTTAAAGATTCAACCATTTTGAAATTCAGTACAAACATAAAAGTCAAGTATCGTGACCCGCAAAGGTTTTTACAAAAAAATTAATAAACCTGAAAATTGTTCAATAAATAAACTTATATAACCCTAAGAGAGTAAAGGGCAGTCTGTTAAAAAAGTGTGATTTTTAAAGGACCAATCCACTCGTAAAAAAGCGTATATAAAAATAATATATTCGGAAAGATCATGAAAAATGGAGCATTTTTCTTTTTTACGACAACCTCTGAATCGTTGTTTTCGAGATAATTGCGTTTGAAATTTGAATTTGTGTTTATGTTTTCGTTGTAATATACAAACTTTTTTGTACTAAAATTGTCAAATTCCAATTTCAAACGCAATTAACTCGAAAACTATAACGATTCAGAAGTTGTAAAAACGAAAAATGCTCCATTTTTCATGATCTTTTCAAATATTGTTATATAGATTTTTTTCAGAGTGGACTGGCCCTTTAACTGCATGAGATAAAAAATATAAAAGATGAAAAAAAAATTCCTAGACAAGTCTAAATAATAATAATTGAAAAATTATCTTGAAGATTAATTTTGAAGAATCAAAAAAAATTTAAATGAAATTAATAAAGTTTTTAATTTTTGAAAGATTCGGGAGATGAGGTCTTTACGCTAAGACGTCTTTGCAAAAGTGGATTTTCTGCCATTTTTGGACTTTTAATAAAGCAATCTTCATTCCCAAGTCGCATCATATCAAGAGCACGGCCAACTTCTTCTTGAATGCTATGCAGTCTCGGTGGCTTCATTGATGATGGCTTCGAAAACTGTCTTACACTACCACCACTAGTTTTCAACATAAGTGCTTCCAATTTTTTGAAGTTAATAATCGCAGGACCAGCTTTTGAAGGAAGTTCTGGCACATCATCTTCTGGTGTAATTGACCGAGACCAGCTTCTTGGTGTGTCGTTTTCGGGGGTGGATTCACCACTATCCATGTTGAATTCGACTGCACTATCAGAGTCAGAGTTTGAATATGGAGATCCTCTGCGGATTGCTATAGATTCTTCTCCGGTAACAAGTGAACTTCGCATAAGCTCATGAATGGTAGTTCGTGTGGCAGGATCGGTTTTGAGAAGGTGACGGATTTCGTCTTTTGCTAAAATTAGGTTTTTATAAATCATCTTTTAAAGAGGTATGTACAAGAGGTATGTCTCAAAATTCATATGGCTCAAGTTTTCACATGGCTCAAATTTCAATTTGAACTATGGCGAAAAATTATGTTTCTATTTTTGATTCTAAAAAAATTATACACAAAATTCTGATTAGAAAACTGTCCTTCTTTTTTGTTAGAAACTTTATTTTCATGGATTTAGAGCTGTTCAAAGTTTTGATTTTTTGACGAAATTTGAGCTATATGAAATTTGAGCCATGTGACCGTTTACCGTTTGAACCTGGCTGAAATGATTTGGTCCTAAATGGATCAGCTAGATCAAGCTGATCAATGATTGAGTGGATCATACTGGGCCGATTTTAGCCTAGCTATACTGAGATTGGCCGAGATGGTTTTATCTGGGCCGATTTGTACCGATCTAAACAGGCTAGATCAATCTAGATCGAGCTGATCGATCTTGATCTAGATGGATTGTGCTGGGCCAATTTGTGCCGAGCTAGATTGAGCTAAATCCAGCTAGAATGAGACCGAGCTAGACCAAAATTTATAGACATAGGTCAACCAGAATGGGCCCGACCCACTAGCTTCCTCTCAATAATTTAAATTATCATACTTGATTCGGAAACCACATCCCATTCAGGTGATGGAAAAGCATACAGCCCAGTGGTTATACGAGTTTTCATGCCTGGTGAAAATGCCAACCCTTTCATGGAATAAAATGGAGGATATCCACAAAGCCTAAAACGTTATTTAACGTCAAAGGCCATAAGAATTTTCCATACAAAATGTATATCGCGACACCTAGAGACCACATATCACATGATTTATCATATTTCTCTCTTCCAAGAACTTCGGGAGCCACATAAAATGGTGTGCAGCAAGGAGATTCCATGAGATGATTTCTTTCGGGACGTTTGGCAAATCCAAAATCTCCGAGTTTGTAGACGCATGTTTCTGGATCGATGCTACTAAATTATGCAAATTTTGAAATTTTGATGTTGAGAATAAAAAAGCTTACCTGCATAAGATATTTTCTAGCTTGATGTCTCGATGTGCTATATTCATATCATGTAGGTATTCAACAGCGTTTCCAATTTGGCGGATGATTTCACCAATTTCTAAAAAAAATTTTAATTTACACCGTGCCCCGAGTGGCGTCTTGCCGAAAGTCGACTGTATGTTTAATTCTTTGCAACAAGATTATGTTAAAAAATTTATAAAATCTTACGTTTTTCAGTATATGGCACACTTCCAGCATTTTCAAATCTTGTCAATAAATCTCCACCTTCCAAAAACTCACATACCAACAGCAAACATTTAAGCCCATCAAAAGTATTCTCATAGATATCAATGATCTTTACAATATTCTCATGATTGCTAAACAATTTTTGTGTAATTTTTTACAAACTGATATTTTTTTACCTCGCCAAATAATGCAGCTCAACTTCTCGCCTAGCTTTTGGACTGTCTCGTAAAACCTTCAAAGCATATTTTGATTCATCCCTCTTCGAATAACAAGCCATAACTTTTCCAGACTCACCAACACCAATAATCTAAAAAAAATTTCGTTTTTTTATTGCTAAAGTCATTTTTTCTACCTCATGAGAAACAGTATAGTCATCAGTGATTTGATGAGTATGCGAAGGGAAGTTAACAGCAGCCTTTTTCTGTATTAGCCCAGCTTCTTGTGTCTCCATTGGGATACTTGTCGCGCACAAACACAACTTTTTCTGTTCTTCTGACGTATCAGGCTCGTCATCGTCGTCCGATAAGTGTGGATCGACTTCACTGGTAGCATTTATACAGAGATTTTTCTGAAAATTTTACAAAATTGTGAGAAATAAGCAAAAAATTTAGGTTTATATATTTGAGATAAGGAGCGTAACATTATGTCCTCTCGAGAGGGACTCAGGGACCAGCTGGCCCCTAGGTCCCTCTCTTGGCCCTTGGGACGACGCTCCATTGACCTCTTGGCCCCTGGGACGACGTTCCCTGCGACACTCTGTTGAACCCTGTGGCCCTCTGTTGGCCGTACGGCCAGCATATGGCCCCCTCTCATGCGTCCCATTACTGACTCCCACCTACACACAGCGGGGCAAGAAGCGAGTCACGATGCCCATGACCATTTATTCGCTGCGAGCCCCTGCAATTGACCCGGGTTTTTCTCAAACCATGTCTATATATTTGGAACTTGGCTGCACAAGGGACACAAGGGGCCTACTAGATTTTGGAAACTTTTGTGGGGGTGGGGGACTGAATTTATTTCCAATACCTGATAAGTAGTAGGCGTTTGAGGGCCTTCCGTAGCATCATCCAATTTTGGTATTTCCAATGGCTTACTATACACCATTCCAGCAAAAAATGGATTCGACTTATTCGAAATCATCGACATCCCAGAACTGGCAGTTTCAGGAGTTGAGATCTCCAAAATATCATCCAATTCGAACATCATATTCGTGTTATTCGACATGGTTTCTTATTGATCCAGTTTCCTTACAAAAACGGTCTGAAACCTATTAACGGTGGTCGCGCCGTTCGGTGCGAACTCAGAAAGCGATACTTGTTGAGATGAAAATCAGCCAGTGTTTTATCAATAGTAGAAAATATGCCGTGAATTTTGACAACAATAATTTTCTTTAAAGATGTCAAAGCAATAATATTAAGATTTGGTTTGCAGTGTCGCTTCTTTTCCAATTGTAAACATAAACAACCAGGAGAGCGCAATGCTGTTATCCCAGTTTTGTTTGAAAGGGCGGCTCTTTGCTTTTAGAACAACGTGGAGTGATCGTCTCTTTCAGCAGCAGTGGGAAGAGAGACGACCAAGGATCACAGAATTAGAGTGCGTCTGTCTAAAATATGAACAAGTTTATTTGAGAAATGATCAAAGGTAGAAAAAATCAGGAAACGTTTTTGAAAAGTAAAAAAGATCAAAGTAGAAATATTAAACATCTTGTATAAATCGATTATGATATAAAAAATCGCAAATTCGTTTTAGTCTCATTTTCTGTTTAAACGATACATAATGTTGACAACAAATAAGGTGAATGAAAAGAAAAATGATTTGTCCTCTAAATATAAATTTTAAACAAGAGGGGAGGGTCTAAAACTATCCGATCGTTTTTCAAGAACTTCTTTAACTTTTAAGAAGACAACTTTGTTAGAATCACGTTCGGGGAAAAACATTTATGGGCTCAAACATTCAATTTTTGACTATAAACCTCTCTACAAAGAGATTCTCTACAAAGTTCGCATAAAATGGCTATAACTTTTTTCTCTTTCACATTCAAAAATCGACACCGAATTTCTGTTTAGAGAACAGGTTTTTTATGTTCATATATACAGGATGGTCCAAAAAAAGTACTTTTGTAATTTTTTGGTACCCAGAATTTTTTTGTAAAAATGAACACCCTAGGGGTAATTCTATTCAGAGAATCGATTGCGCACATTTCCGGACTCTGAAAATGCTTCCCAGATCATGAACCAGGGAAAAATTGGGGGTATGAAGCGAAAATTGTCATTTTCGAATTATATCTGGAAATCAAGTTTCTAGGGGTAATTTTATGCGAGAAATCGATCGAAAACATTTTTGAATCATAAAAACGATTCCCTAATGCAGATTCGATTTCTCGCATAAATTACCCCAAGAAAAGTGATTTTCATATTAAAACTGCAAAAAATGACCATATGAAATATAGGAACAAACAAAGAACACGTCATTTTAAACTACGTAAGCATAGTTTATAAAATATTTCATCATTTTCTCGATCGAAAAAATGTAAAGCTGATACATAAACATTACACAAAAATTTGGCATAACAAATTATATTCTTTTTTTCTCCTGTAGTTTGTTGCAAAAACATAAGGGAGGACCAAAGAGCAAAAATTTTCTTTTTTTCTGAAATGGTCAAAAATTTTCAATTGCATCCTTAAACTGTTAATATCTCCAAAATGCTATCATAACACTAAGATCTTTGACCAACCAAAGATTTTTTTGCAAATTTGGAAATCATAACACTAAGATCTTTGGCCAACCAAAATTATCAGCAAAACGGTCAAAAATCATATACTATAAAACTCCACAAAATTTTCAATAAAAATGAAGAAAAGTATCAGACGATTTACATCAGATTAAATTCACTATCTCAAAAACGTTGGAAAACACCTGATAGTATTGGGAGGAATCCGGGCGGCATTGAGAACATCGAGCACACACAAACACACACTAGCGAAAAAATCTCTTCCGTCATTGCTATACTTAAAGTTTATCGATTTGTGATCAGTGAAATAAAATCGTTGATTTTTTAAACAACCATAGAAATTTTTCAAGAAATTTTTTGAAAATGATAGACTAGGAAAAAATCACAGTTTTTTAGGGTCGTGAAAATTTTGAAATTTGCGCATTGGTTTTTAACATAGGAAAAATTTCCAAAATTAAAAATCAACGCGCAAAAATGACTTATCGACGTGCAAAACGTGCAAAGATTATTTTAAAAAAAATTGAAACTGCTCGATTTCTTGCGAGTTGGTCACATTTTTGCGCGTTAAACTTCGTTTTTCACCCCTTTTTGTGATTTGGGATTGTCACGTTCCTGTAGAAACAATTTTGTTTTTATTTATAAAAACACATGTCAACAAGTCATCAACATTCTTACTAGACATTCAAAATATAAACAAATTTTTTTTACTTGTTCTTTGGACGGACTTTGGCATCAAAAATTATAGTCTTTTGGTTAATAAACAATAAAACTATTACTATCATAAAATATGTAAATGTAGAAAGTACAAAGAGAGAAGACACAAAGTGCTTAACCCATTTTTTATGGCCATAATCGTATCCATGCAGGCAAAGGACGTCCGCCACACGAAAAGTTAAAGAGCCTGAAAAGACATTTTTTGCTTTCAACTTTTTGTGTGGCGGACGCCATAAGGTATCCCTTATATTTATCTGACATTGAAAATATAAAAAATCAAAAGGGTATACCTCCCCCCACCATTACTGAAATTTTGGTCAGGATACACAATGCGTATGAGCGCCAAAAAAAACCCGTAACCTACTATATGCTCTTTTTAAATTAAAACTGATAAGGAATCCTCATAGCTTGTGAATTTTCAAATTCAAGATTTTTTCTTAAATTTTATGCCAAATGACTTCTTATGACACAAAATGAAAAACCCCAAGTCACCAGAATTTTAGCCCCACTAGAACGCGATCTGGGGCTGCCCTAATGGGCAGCCCCTAGTGAGGCTAAAATTCTGGTGACTTGGGGTTTTTCATTTTGTTTCATAATGAGTCGTTTGGCATAAAATTTAAGAAAAAATCTTGAATTTTAAAATTCACAAGCTGTGAGGGTCCTTTGTGAGCCAAAAATTAAAAATGTTTGAAATTTATAGACGAAAATTTTACTATTTTTCGGTTTTAAATTTTCAAACAATTACCACCCTAACAAAAAGCATGGTTTCAGAAAAGATCATGACGTAAATGATCTTTCTTGCGCATACTAAAAATAGACAACTTTGCTGAGACGAAATCTATAAGAAGAAAATTATTATTATTTAGCGGGTCGATAAAGCGTCTCTTGCCGATGGGAGTCCAAAGTCCATCCTCGATTTTCGCACAACATTCATGTTGTCAATGAGAGGTCCACCCGACGACGACGATGCGGGCTTTATGGTCACGTGTAGAGTGCTAGTTCGCGGGCGGACATAGTGATGGTGTGCAGGAAGAAAAAAATGTTTTTATACATATGATGGAAGTCAAGGCAAAGAATAAAGTCCGTCTTGCTCTAAAAATTATTGGTTATACTATGTAGCTTTAATGTTTTGTTCGAGTTGAAGAGTTCGATCACTATAATAAATGTATTGCAATAACACCTGAACAACCTCCCATAAACCCCACACAAATTAGGAGTCGACCGCGCATAGGTTTTGGAGATCGACGCGCAAAAATTTTGAGATTTAGAGAACTTTAAAAAAAATTGAGCATGGTGTGCAACTTTTTGAAAATCAGTAAAAACGTGTTATTTAAGTGCCAATAAAATTTTACGAAAGAATTCGCAACAATCTGCAACTGCAAAAATTTTAGAGTTTCCAAAAAATTGTCTAGGTCCTTAAAAATCTAGGTCCTTTGTCTAGATCCTTAAAAATGTTTTTTTTAATATACAGAGCGAGCATTTTGGTCTTCAACAACAATGTTTTTAGTCGTTCTCGCACCGCCTCTAACGAATTTTTATACGGTTTTTTTAAATTGTAGCTGAACAATGGTCGAATAAGTACTGATAAAAATTTTCGAATTCCGTTAATCCTAACATTGTCAAAAATTACTTTGAAGTTTTCAAAATCGATTTTCTTCACCTTAACAAAATGTTAGAAATTTAATTTTTTTAATGAAAATACAGAGCATTAGTCCCTCTAACACATGCAAAAAACCGTATATAAAAATTATTTAACAGTGGCGAGATATTTGATTTTGAAGTTGA
>JAQGCP010000149.1:0-21066 GCA_034699885.1 Acrobeloides thornei
AAATTTGAGGCGGTCCCTCCTTAATTTTTCCATTTTGAGTGAGTCGGTCAGGGGGGGGGGGTGCCACCCCCCCCTTTGCCCATCTATGATGCAGCTATCTCGACAACCATGAACTGATTCCCAAAATTAATATAGCATTGTGTAGCGCTAATTCTCAGCTTTAAAATAAGTGATCGCTGAGCTCCTATTTAACTGTGAAGAGATTGTCCATTACAAGAAAATTACTAAAAATCCAGGGATGCTCAAATGTCGAGGCCTCAAAAACACCTATAGGAAAAAATTTTTTTTGATTTGCGCAATCGACTATTCATGCCATGAATGAAAAGAAGCATCACCGGTAACAACCGGTCGGGGGGGGGGGAGTGTTAAAGTGCAATCGTAGAGTTCTGACCATTTTACCATGAAATGTTAACGGGTAAATTTTATACAATTTTATCGACTCGTGGTTTTTCTATGTCCCATTTTTTACAGCTTTCGACTGCCATGCAGTTTGAGTTGCTTCTGGGTTGAGTGGCCATTGAGATAAGTTGTACTGGGTTGAACAGTCCGGGTTGTCCCTGGGTTGAGTAGCCCTAAACATACATACAGTCTATTTCTTCACTTTATGTTTGTGTTATGAAATTTATTTTAACCCTTACAAATGGTAAAAAATCTTCTTATTGGATAAGGTCGATGATTTGGCGAACAAATTAAGTTCAAAGAGATGGAAATTGATCAGTTTAACGCTCTTGTATTTGTGATCACTTTGAAAGCACCAGAAGATCAGGAAATCCAACGAAGAATTTTGTGTGTCCTGGAACAAAAGCCAAAAACCACCTTTGCCGAGCTAACAAGAAGATCGGAAGCCGAAACGTATATGAAAATATGAACAAACATGAAAACAGTTGTCGAGGAAAAGAGAAAGATGCAAGACGTTCGAGCTAGTAAAGTAAAATGGAATAATAAAAAGTCCGACAAATTCTCGAGAACAAGCACACCAACAGAAGAAAAAGTTGAAACAAGCTCAGAAGATTCAGAAAACTGAGCTTAGATTTTGTAAGAAATGTAGACGCCAAACCTCGGAAAATGCTGGAAGTGTTCACGTTGTCATATGTATGAGTACAAGGCTTTACTTCAAATTGAGGCCACATCTCATAGTGAGAAAAAAACGGTTTGGAGAAAAATACAGCTCTTTGATCAGTCGTGTTTAGGGTCCGTGCTAAACAACGCTATTTGTCGGAAATCGTTGGAATTCAACGCTAGCTGACAGAACTATTTCAACGTTAAACCGCGCTATTCGTCGTAAATGCGTTGAAAATTTCCGATAATTGCATTCGTTGAAAATTTTTTCGGGAGGGGGCACTTATATCGAAATGTAGGGGGAGGGAGCGCTTATATCAAGGGGCGCTTATATCGAGGTTTGACTGTAGAATTAAAACAACAACAAAGTTCTTGAAATATGCAATAAAAGTTGCCTGAATTTCAATAAAATCGTGTTTATTGAAACGATTGGCAAAACGCCAGCTTCAATCGCTTCAATAAACACGATTTTATTGAAATTCAGGCAACTTTATTGCATATTTCAAGAATTAGGACAGTTGTCTTAATTCTATGTCACAATTAGGACAAGTTCTCTATTTCAATGTTATCCTAATTTTCCGTCCTAATTGAAATTAGGACAGAATTAGGAAAAGAACTAGGACAAGATGCTTGTCCTAATGAAATAGGCCGTACCCTGACTGTTTTGCTTTACATGAAGAATAAAGAATTTTTTATGAATCATATTTATGGACTATTATCTGTTTACATGTATATTTTGAATCTTAAATTTCTTTCATTTCATTGAATTTATTGTTTTATATAATCCAATTGACACATTTTCCAATTTACGATCTCTTAACCTCTCATTTTTCTACCATTTTACAGCTGACTTTTAAATTCTATTCTAAAGGAGAAAAATCAAATGACAAAGCCCTAAAATATTGGTTTTTCATACTATGACATTGTTTTTATGAATGTCTTAGATTTCTCTGCTATCTTGGATTTCTTTACTTTCTTTTTGTGGAATGTAGCATTATCAGTTTATTCTTATCAATCATTTAAATCATTCACTCCAGACCGCCGCAATTTTCGCACCAATACTTGTTTGAGAATTGAATTCTTTTAGTTTTTGACATCCTTATGCGAAAAATTCATGTTGTAAGTGAAAACAGGCAATTTTATGATATGCCTTTATTTTCTTATTGGCTCTGAGTCCAATGTTTACAATTTACGTTGGAAAGGTTTGCTCAAGAGTATCATTGTCGCGATTTCACTAATCTAAAATTTTCTTTTCCTTCACACGTTAGTCATTCTTGATAGGCTGCAGTCTTCGATTGAGTTAAGCCTATAATTTCTAGTGATGCGTCGAAATCGCGGTGCACAAATTTCGATTTCGAAAAACAAAATTTCGATTAAAATTGAAGCGGAGATGAAAAAATGTAAGGGTCCCCCTGTTTTTGCCCAAAATTTTTGGAAATACTTTTTGAAAATCATAATGGCCCCCATTATGATTTTTCACCAAAAAGCACCAAAATTTTTTCATTATTTTCATGAAAAATGTTCAAAATTGACCAATTTTCATAAAAATTCATCATTTTTCGCCAAAAATCGTCATTTTCATAGCATTTTCAGCTTTAAAATGGCAGCTTCCTATGGAATTTTGATTTCGAAATTACGACCCCGATTTCGATTTCACGAAATCGGAACACCGTAATTACGAGTTCGACTTTTCCGATTTCGATGCATCACTAATAATTTCTCAGCAGCGAAGACAAGTTAGTTGGGCTATGAAAAAAGTGTAACCCCTTCAGGTAGGGATACCCCCATTAGGTCAAAGTTTAAAAATTCCTCGAATTCATGATCCTCATTTACAAAAACTCTATTACTAAAAAATTTTGAAAATTTTTTGAAATTCAATTTTTCAACTCTCGGTACCTCCCCCTTCACAGAGAAAAATTAATCCTCAGGGAATCCTCAATACATTTTTACTCTTGGGGTTGCGATGAAGATAATTACATCTCGATCATATAACTAATTGGTACTCATTTCTATTTCAATAGAAGTAGATATTCGAAATAATTTCTTATGCTAATAATTTTTTATCTATTATGTAATTTAGTTTAATTAATGAGTTGAATGAACTGATTTTATGCTTATTTTCTTTCTAAATGTCAAAACTTCAAGAAAATAGGACCATGCCATCACCTCCACCAACTCCAAAACCAGATTACGACACATTTAAAAATAAACGAGATCAATTTGGATTTGTTGTCGCTGCTTATGGAAATGATAGTTCTGATATTACTATTTCGCATAATTCTCAAAATTCCCGAAGTTCATCCGGCTCAGAATCAAGTGGCAAACGTAAAGAACCGGACGTAACCGTACAACAATATAGGCCAGAAGGATTTTTGAACGGCATTATTGGGCTTTATAACGAAAAAATGACTAATGATCCTAATTATAAAAGCATTAATGTAAAATTGGTGCAACCAACGATAAAAAATTCTACCAAACAAGCCGATAAGATTTTAGACATGGAATCAAACATTAAAAGACTTGCATCTTCTAACCTTAATTTTAATGAATTTAAGGTAAATTTGCATAAAACCATTCTATTTTAAACTGGGACTTTTTCAATTAAAGTTTGCGCAGCCGATTAAAGCGTTCGAATTTGGTGACCAAAGTCATCGCTAGTGTTCATTCTCGTTCCGCTATTCCATTTTCCACTAGTTCACCATTTAACCTTTTCTATCTATGCCTAATCCACTACGACCTGCATTGTGCATTTACTTTTCCGTCTTCCTTTTCTCATGTATAAGAGACCTGTATTATTTTTTCTCTTGCTTCATTTTCGCGCCCTATGCGCCTAAGTACAACCACGCCGCGAATGGACTATATTCAACGTGAAATATTTTTTGACCGCTTACCTTGATTATAGCTACTTTGATAATTAACTTGAAATTATAAAATAAAATCTACAGTTGTATTATTTATATATAAAATTTATTCAAATTTTATATTTCTAATAACTTCTTTTCAACTAAAAATTTATTGTATAAAATGTTAAAATTTCAAAAGGTTTAATTTTACAGTTGAGCCTCCTTATAGTAGCACCTAGATATAGTGTAGGGATGTTATAATGCCTCCAAAAGGAGGAAACAACCTCCTTTCTGACACCTCTGCTTCCTTTCCTTCCTTTAAAATAAATCTTCCTGTTTAATATACAGGGTATTCCATAAAAAGGACACATTTGCGATTTTTTCAAAAATATTCATGTTTTTTAATTTTCACCAAAATAGCCCCTATAGGGGATTTTTCTATGTGATAAATCGATTGCGCATATTTCCTGATCTTGAAAACGCTTCCTTGATTCAGGGAAAAGATGTGCGTGTTGAAGCGAAAATATGCTAATAAGGACCAGGGAAGCGTTTTCAAGGTTCGGTAATGCGTGCAACTGATTTCTCGCATAGAAAAACTTCCTACAAAGTTATTTTGATGAAAATTGAAAAACTTAAAAATTTTGGAAAAATCACGCAAAATCGCAAAAAAGTGCCCTTTTTATGGAATACTCGGTAATTTTACGCAGCTCCTAGGGGTTGCGTACCGTTTGGTTATACCACTATTGTATCACACCCTCCCGCGGTTTTAGGGAGCTAAAATTTACTAGATAATTTTTTCGGAAAAGTATTTTCGGAAACGCCATAATTTTGTCTAAGTATGGGCTTTCAAATGATATATAACTATAGGGGTTAACTTTTAACCTCCTATGAAAAAATTGAAAAATTCCAATTTTTGAGTTTTGGTTGTTTTTTATAGTGAACACACATATTTAAAAAAATATCATATGGATTTTGATATTTTTTTAAAGTTTCCCTGACATCAATGTTAGACACAGGCATTCCGTTTTTCGAAAAAAATTCATTTGTGTAAAAAATTGTGCTGGACAAAATGGCATCAAAAATTGTTTCATTTTCAATGAAAATGATATTTTTTTCACCAGAATCGTAAAACGATTTTTTTCTTAAGAAAAATGAGATTTTCACCTTGATGCCCACCCCTCCCTCCTAATTGGGTTCTGGATACGGGCCTGGCCTATTATATAGGATATTTGAGGCAAGCTTAGGTACTTTTTGATATATTTTCCAATCTTTTAATTTTCATCAAAATAACTCTATAGGGTTTTTCTATACGAGAAAACCATTTCGCGCATTGACAGACCTTGAAAACGCTCCTCTGACCTTTTATTATGCTATTTTCGCATCAATAAACATATCTCTTCCCTGAATCAGGGTCAGGGAAGCGTTTTTAAGGTCCGGCAATGCGTTCAATCAATTTCTCGCATAGAAAAACTCCCTATAGGGTTATTTTAGTGAAAATTAAAAAATTTGAAAAAATTATCCAAAAATCTACTTTGTTTGCCTCATCTATATATAACCCTTCTGGACAATGTTCCTTTCTTTAAGATTTATATCTATTTTTTTATTTCTATTAAATTATTTATGTTTTAGAAACTAGATCCCGAAACCATATTTACCAAGCAGGAAAGAATAGGAAGAGGTTCTTTTGGCGAAGTATATAAGGGTATAGACAACAGAACGGGACAGGTATCTTATCAAAGTTATTTTAAAAAATTTAATATAATTTTAGGTTGTTGCTATAAAAATAATAGATTTAGAAGAAGCAGAAGATGAAATTGAAGATATACAACAAGAAATAATGGTGCTGTCACAATGTGACTCTATATATGTCACTAAATATTACGGGTCTTATCTAAAGGTAAAATTAAACTGCCATCCAAATACATTTTTTAGGGTTCAAAACTTTGGATTATAATGGAATATTTGGGTGGCGGGTCCGCTCTTGATCTCACAAAAAGTGGCAAGCTTGATGAATTGCATATAGCTGTGATTATACGTGAAATTTTAAAAGGATTAGAGTATTTGCATTCGGAAAGGAAGATACATCGTGATATAAAAGGTTAGTTTTAAAATGGACTATGGATATTTAAAAAATATCAAATATCTACGGGGAGATCCAGATTTCATGTGATCAACTTTTTGGGGATTTTAGACCCCCTCTCTCTGTGATCAAGTGCGATCATTGGCTATGAGGTACCTAAGAATAAGTAAGAATCCAATGGCTCTAAGACTCCATTGTACCTAAAGCTTAGTATAGATCCTGTACGAAAAGTACCTGTACGAAAAATTCGTGCGAAAAATATTTGTGCGAAAAGTTCGTACGAAAAGTAACGTACGAAAGTGCCGTACGAAAAGTACCGTACGAAAAGTGTTTGTACGAAAAGTACCTGTACGAAAAATCCGTACGAACTATAGTTGTACGAAAAGTTATACTGCCACTAAGACCCAAGGTACCTACGACTAAGTAAGGATCTCGGAAAACTAAGACCCCAAAGTACCTAAGACTGTAAGGATCCTAGGACACGCGCGCTCATATTTGTTAATTAAATTTCTCATATAGCGGCTAACATATTATTGAGTCAAAATGACGGTGACGTCAAATTGGCGGATTTTGGAGTAGCAAAACAACTTTCTACTTTGGCTGCTACTAAAGCACAAACTTTTGTCGGAACACCGTATTGGATGGCGCCAGAAGTTATTACCCAATCACAATACGATGAAAAGGTGTTAAGCCTATTTAAAAAAATATTCGTTTTTAATAGCCTTTAAACTATGCTTTTTGTCTTCTTTTTTGTTTTTATACTCTAAATTTCCCTCTGTTACTGTAAAAAATACTTTTAGCGGCAAATATTCTACTGTCTGAGCAAGGTGATGTAAAAGTAGCAGATTTTGGGGTTGCTAGTCAACTTACGGAAACGTTTAAAAAACGTATGACATTTGTTGGAACCCCATTTTGGATGGCTCCCGAAGTGATAAAACAAGCATCTTATGATTTCAAGGTTTGAATTATTGAATTCTAGACCCCGGGGTATGTACCCTTATGTTTATTACACCCTATATTTGTTTCTAGTCATTTGCTCAATTACCCTATGTTTTAAATAAGAATGACATTTATTAAATAAAAAATTTAGGCTGACATATGGAGCTTAGGGATAACAGCTATAGAACTTGCTAATGGAGAACCTCCACATTCAGATCTACATCCTATGCGAGTGCTCTTTCTTATACCAAAGAATGCTCCTCCACAATTGAATGGTTCACAGTGGAGTAAATCATTTAAAGAATTTGTGGACTTGTGCTTAAATAAAAATCCTGACGATGTATGTTTAATATGTTTTCAACAAAATGTTATCATAATTATTATTTTAGAGACCACCAGCTAGAGAATTGCTCAAACATCCATTTATCCGACGAGCCAAGAAAAATAACATTCTTATTGAATTGATTGAACGCACTGCTGATTATAAATCTAGATTAGGTCCAAGCTCAGATTCGGACGCTGATGATGATGGAGAATCTCAAGCTGGTAATGATGGATGGGAGTATCCAACTATACGTAACACAATGGATAACAATGGCGTCAATCACGGACGTAAGACAAGCGCAGATGACGATGGAACTGATACAGTTCGAGTTACAAAGAACAATAGACCATCTATAAAACAGCAAAATGACGATATATCACCAAATGATACTATAGTGAATCATGGTGCAAACCAGACGGTTGCCGCTATTGCAAACCAATTAAAACAAAGTTCTATTAGGTATAATTGTTATAAAGTAGTAGTTTTATTACGGATCAGTACGTATCCGTACGGATCTATCACGGATCTGTCACGGATCCGTACGGATCAGTACGTATCCGTATGGATCAGTACGAATCCGTACGGTTCAAATTAGGAACAGGGCCATAAGAACGGACGGTGAAGTTTTAAGGCAGCGCAAAGAAACGCGGCGTTTGTTTTGGTTTTGAAGCTATCTAAAACAAAAACATCAAGTAAAAAAATCAATAGATTAAAAAGAATTTATTCCAGTTGTTTCATAGATTTACAAAAACATTATTTCAAGTGTTTCCTAGATTTGTTGAGCTCTTTTCTCATACATTTCATAAATTCATGAATTGATTGAACGCTCAAAAACAAAACATTTTATTTCCTTACACTTTTTTGTCCAATGAGATATAAAATTTATAGAGAAAATAATGGACATGCACATGATAACGAACGACCCAATAATTTTTACTCGAATTCTTCTGTTTCTCCCAATTCATCTCCAAGACAAGGACATAAGAATGGTGCTCCTACAACAATTGCATTAAGATCACCTACCAATTCACCGGTAAGAAAGAGAAATTTTATTCATTATTTATTTTTATTTAGCCACAGCCTAAACGAACCTCTTCCAAAACTGCATCATCTACGCATAAAAATGGAAGTGGTGAAAGAAGCTCTTCAGGTGGGCAAAGAAGCTCTTCAGCTCATCACCATGCGCAGCATCGTTCGGCGGAAACTACTGTTCCTTCCTCTTCGAATTATGCTTCTGCTCATCAGCATTCTACAAACCTTTATGCAAATGGTCCTTTGAGCGGTTCGCCAAAAGGATCATTTCATACACACTCGAGTTATCAGCCACCACCTGTACCTCAACATATGTCAAATAGTTTTAGCCCAGGAAATTCGCTACAACGTGAAGGAAGAACGCCTAATGCACCTAGAGGTAATTTATTGACCGCTTTAAAAATTAAAACACCCCTATATTGCGCACCACACTGTAACAACACCGGTCAAACCCCTATCAAATTGACAGGGGTCACCGCTTAATGCGCAATAAATTTTGAGCTCACCGCTCAAAGCGTGTCCTGAAAAAACACCTTGGCCCACCTTGTGTTTTTCCCAAAAATATTGAACATTTTTCAAAAAAAATCATAAGGTGGGTCCTTGTGATTTTGCCCAAAATTTTCTTTTTTTACAGTTTATCACAAAATATATCTAACCTAATAAATTTAAAGGTTCACTTGAATGTGCTTTATTACCAGCATTGGATAAATTATCAAGAACTCGTCATGGAGGTGCTGCAGATTTAGCTTTAATAGCTAAAGCTTTTAAGCAAGCTGAAACTGAAAGTCCTGGCCTGTGTGACCATTTGGTGACTGAATTGCTGACCACTTTAGCATATCCTCAAGCTCAAAACCACGAGCTTAGAGTTGCAATCGACAGATTAACAACGTATGTTTAAAGATGAGAGGGATGGGGCGGGGAAAAGGGGATGGAGGAAGGAAGAAAGAGAGGGAGTTGAGAGAGGAATAAGGATTGAGAAGAGAAAGAAGGGATGAAGCGGAGGGGGAAGGGTAGAGAAGAAGAGGGGGTAGGGAAGAAGAGGGAGGATGGAGCGGGAGAGGAAGAGGTAAAAGCAGTTATGTAAGTATTATATGTGTTTTTTTGGTGGTTTCTTTGCGTTGTTTGAATGCTTTGTATGTATGTAAGGATGGCAAGTGGAATTTTGAAACTCGGAATGTAGAACCGTAGGGCCTGAATCCGCGCCGACAGGCGCGGATTCGGGTCCTACGAGCTAATAATTCTTTAAATATATTAAATTTTAGGAAACGTTAAAAGTTTATGAAAATATAGTGAAATGCAATTTCTTATGTGAAATATTTATTCGTTTTTATGGTAAATTTAATGCCTCGATTCAAATGCCTACAAATTTATTCACTTATTTTGTGTATTGATTCGTGTTTTTATTTAATCTTCAAATATTTTATTATTTTCAAAGTTTTTTAGCAAGCCATAAATTATATATCTAATTTTTCCATTTTATGTAATTAAATTTTTCCCAATCAACTTTCTGGCTTCATACATTTTTTTCAAGTTTATCCATGGAAAGTGCATTTATAATCATTTTTAAATTTGCGAAGATCTTCTAAAGAATAAACTATTGGGGGAAAGAAGTTATTAAGAGCTTTATCCCGTATATAATTTAAAAAAATTTAAAATCTAAGTCCTTATATAGGGGCGCAGAATATCACGGAAAATGTTGTTTGAGCGATATCTTTTTCTTAGAATCCGTTTTTGCCATCGTCTTTTTTCAGTATTACACAGAGTGCCTCAAAAATGGCACTTTTGTGATTTTTTAAGGTTTTTAATTTTCACAAAAATAACCATATAGGGGGGGGGGGGTTCTATTCGAGGAATCGATTGCATGCATTATCGAACCTTGAAAATGATCTCTGATCCTGATTCAGAAAAGAGATGTATGTATTGAATCGAAAATAGGCTAATACATGGTCAAAGAAGCGTTTTCAAGGCATTGCGCGCAATCGATTTCTTGCATAGAAAACCCCCTATAGGATTAGTTTGGTAAAAATTAAAAAACTAGAAAATTATTGAAAAAATTGCGAAAAGTCTCATTTTTTGGGCCACCCTGTAGAACATCACTTTCCCGGCAAAATCATTTAGGGAGCTCATTTTATGTGAATTTCAAGAGGACTATATAAAGAGGCGATTGAACCACTCGGAAGCGTCGCTTGGGGTATCGCTCGTAGTCCGCTTAGGACGCTCGGAAGCAAGGCCGAAGGCCAAGCGCTCACTCAAAACACGAGGCCGAGCGCCGGAAAGCGCTGATGGCTCTCGGTCTCCAGTTTATTCTTTTTTAAATAATTAACTTTTTATTGTCTGTAAATTGCATTAAAATTAATAAACATATCAAATATCTTAATAAACAAAAAAGTTTTGTTGTTTTAATTTATGCAAAATTATAAAACGAATTCATAGACCGCTATAGTCCATTTAGGGACTCGGCAAGGCAAGAGCTCAGTAAAGAGCACAGGCAAGAGTCAGGTAAGAGCCAGGCAAGAGCGCGTTACAACGAATTCGTTACAACGATTTTTCCATTGTAAATCGCTTTTGCCTGACCCTACATGAAATCATTAAAAAGAAACTTCTATACTTAAAACAGATTTTTGAACGGATCGTTTTCAGTTGAAGAAGTTTTTGTTATCACAAGTAGAAGAAGCGGTTTTCTATAAGTATCGACACAAGAGTTTATGCAGACTTGATTTGAAAGGCCTATAGACCTCTGCTAAAGTGTCGAATGAGCGGATAATCTTGACCACTTCGCACCCATCGAACGTTTTTGTTGTATGCAAAATGCAACTAAATGTTGTGTGTCCTGTTTGGGGAATTCATTCAATTGCTAGTCAGTCATTTTCCACATCAAGATTTAGAGTGCTCATATTTCTTACTCAATAATCCGACTATTTTAATCTTTATGTAACAAATATTTATTTTATTTTAGAAATGTTAACATCATTTTATATTTATTTGAATGTTTTACTGCTTGCAGGCGCACAAGAATTCAAAAGATTTATGTTTCCTGAAAATATGGTAGCTGTACCACCAGTAAATATTGGATTATTCTTCAATATCGCATCAATAATTTAGAACCCAAATCAACCACATGCGGATTCTGTACTACAACAAAACCCTTATTTATCAGCAGTATTAGCAGCAACAGAAGCAGCCAAACAAGCTGCTGCGCAAGCAACACAATATAAGATGCCAAAAAGTACAAAGCCACCAAAACAAGTAAATCCTGATCTCATAATTTCTTCTTTATAACATTGTTTGTTTGAGCAATATTCAACCCCATCTCCACTTTCAGTTTCTGTTGCTTCAGTTATTATTGGAGATCAAAATGTTGAGCATTCTTCTGATTCTACCTATGTTCCTGTGCCTATCCCTGTTTTTGAAACTGAGCCAGCATTAAATGTTCAAAGTGATTCATATCATGAAGCTTCAAAACAACAAATTAGACCCAGAATTGGAAGTGGCCGACCAGCTTACCCTCTTGTTGAACATCCTGAAACTATGATAGAGTATAATTTTTATTTTAGCGATAAAAATATGTGCTATTCTTCAACAATAACAAAGCGTTTAAAAAATTTAAGAAATTTAACGCCACCCCGAGGGGCGGCGTGCCTTTTAGTTTTCACAGTTATCCTTTAGATTGTTTAATATTGGGTAAAATTAATTAAAGTTTATTTTACACGATGATTCAGAAAAGGGTTCTAGATGAACTCGCTCTAAAGTCGACTCGCCCTAAATTCAACTCGCCCTAAATGGTTCTCTAGGCGAAATGATCTAGGCGATGTGGTTAGGGCGAGTTCAAGTAAAATACTACTTTCGTAAACTTATAGGCCCCCAAATCTACAACCCGAACAACCAAATATCGAACAATCTTATTTACTAACACGTGAATACCCACCATATGCCATAAGTACGCCACCAAATGTAATTAAAGAATCGTATGAAATCAACTATTGTGACAGCAAAGAATTTACACCTGAGAGATTAGCAGATTATGGTCTGGAGAAAATAGACTATTTTGTTTACAACAAAAGTTGTTCCAAAATCTTTTTCCAATGTGCAATTGGACAAACATTTATATTAAAATGTCCTAGTGATGATCAAGCTTTTGATCCGTCAACTGTAAATTGTAATTTTAGAAATTCTATAAAATTCTGTCCAGAATATGATCATATAATGCATTGCAGTAAGTATAGAGTGGTCCAATAAAAACCGGATTTTTGAAAATTTTGCGCGATTTTTTCAAATTGTTTCAAGTTTTTTAATTTTCACCCAAAAACTTATAGGGGGTTCTCATGCGATAAATAATTGCGCGAATTTCCAAATTTTGAAAAATCTTCCCTGACCTGATACAGGGAAGAAGTCTATGTATTAGAGAAAATATTCTTATTCAGGGTCAGGGAAGCGTTTTCAAGGTTCGGAAATGCGCGCAATCGATTTTTGCATAGAAAAACCCTTATTGAGTTATTTTGGTGGAAATTAATAAGCTTGAAAAAATCGCAAAAATCAGGAGTTTTTTGGAGCATTCAGTATCAAAAAAGTTGAAATTCAATGATAATGGTTTGTAGCAATAAAGGAAACATGTACATCAAATCAATTTGCTTGTTGTGCTCACCCTCAACAATGCTTGGATTTACAAAGACGCTGTGATGGTAACGCTGATTGCTCTGATGGTGAGGTAAGTAGATTATCTATTTTCTTATATTATAAGCACTTTAGGACGAGAATAATTGTCCTTCATGTGCACGAGATGAGTTTGCATGCGTTAAAAGTGGTAGATGTATTCCTTCCTCACAACGCTGTGACGAACATGAAGATGATTGTGGTGATGGCTCAAATCTGGATGAAACTGGATGTACCAAAAACACAACTTGTTGGGGAAAATTTGTTTGTGATAGTAGAGAAACTTTAAATTTACTTGGCAGAAGCGATTGTATTGATTATGAGCGTCATTGTGATGGTTATAAAGACTGCCCCGGAGGAGAAGATGAGATCAATTGTAGTATGGATTTTTACCATTTCTTCACTCTCTAACACACGATTTAGGATTGACGGATGCAAAATATTTGCTTTGCGAAAATCAAAAACAGTCAGTTAGAAAGGATCAATGGTGCGATGGTGTGGATCAATGTGCTGACGGGAGTGATGAAAAGTATTGCTATATGCAATAATAAATATTTGGTCTCAATGTATAATGTTTGCCTATAATTTTTAAAGATTATTAGCCCGACGCATGCTTTGCGCGCCGAAAAGGAGTCACTTTTGAAATTTGCAAAATTTTAAATTTTTAGAGGGTAACCCCCTAATTTTTTAATTTAAAAAAATTATCGCCATCGTATTCCCCATAGTCGAAAACCCAGAATAGAAAAAATTAGCCGATTTGGAGCTATTTTTAAAATTCACATATTTTTCAATTGTTAGGAAGTAATCTCCTAATTTTTAAATTTTTTTAGAGGGTACCCCAATTTTTTGTTTCCTGTACACCTACCCCTACCTACTAACTTTTAAAAAAGACCTTATGCCAATCCGATTACCGTTCCTGAGATCTCATTCCGGACGGACGGACATAGAAACCGGTTTTTTATATTTATGATTTATTAAAACAAATAAAGTAAAGAGTTATCAATAAATGGTCAAGAATTTTGTTTAAAGCGGCATTTACAATGGCGACGAAAAGTGTGACTGCGACTGAAACGAAAAAGTGAGACGATTCGTAATAGTCACACTGTGCTTTTGCCCCTTCAGAATTTTTTCTGAAGTCAGAATTTTTTCCCCTATGTCAGTATAAAGGTCCCTTAGGTCATTATTTTTGACCTACCCCCGCATTGATTTCGAAATTCAGATGCGGCTAAAATGAGAGAAAATTTCTAACATTGTTGAAAACATACTGGAAAGAAGTGCGATGAATATAAAACAAGTGATCGAAAAGTGTTGCGAAAAATTGTTATAAATTCATAAAAGTCACAGTTGAAGTCTCACTTTTCGTCACACTTTCGAAGATTTTGTTGTAAACAGGACAGAATGTGACTGTGACGAAAAATGTCACTCTTTTGTAACAGTCGATGTCAAACTTTTGTCGCCATTGTAAACGTCGCTTAAAGAACCAAATCTACTCGGGAAAAACTTAATCTCATCTAAAATTCATGAAGAAGATATTAGTGATTTAGAATTTACTGTTAGTTAAAAAATGCTTCTAAATTTATCAATTTTCAGATGATGTTAAGTTTTTTGAGAGAGGATTTGTCCTTTAAGTCATTTTAATCATGAATATTTATGATGTGACGATAAGGAAAAAGCGGATTTTTTTAAAGCAAAATTATTTTTACAAAAATATAAGTTTTTTAATTGGTAAAATGTATTTTCCCCCAAAGCTGAATCCGTATCACCACTAGTTGTTTATGTAATCAAAAAGAATGTTTTGAAACAGCGATATAGACAATAAAATCCGTCCGATATTTAGTTTCTTGATTTTGGGAGATTGATAATGAGCGTATAAAAAGTTGATGCTTTGAACCAGCTAATAACCTTATCTTATTTAACACCATGGCTCTTCCATTTTCTGATCTTAAATGAAAATCGTTTGCTTTTAACAAGAATCTGGTATCTCGAAGCAGACGGCCTTCTTTATCTTGTGCGGTTAGTCTTAACAACGGAGTTTCGGCTTCTACGCCTTTAGGTACAGATAACATATGTAAATTAATAGGTGGTTTAGAGCAGTTTTGACAATTGGGGAGACAACGTTGGCTAAAACTTGTATTTTAGTAAAGTGAATAAACCATTTTATATACATACGTGTGCACGGGGGCCCAATTCCTTGACCCCTTAAGTTACGAGTTACTCGGGGGCCCAATTTGGCCCCGAGTAACTCATACCTTAAAGGTTTAAGTAGGAGTGGAGCGGGGAAAGGTATCTGGGAGAGGGGGAGTGGAGCGATGGGGGGAGGGGGTTGATGAGGGAGGGGGAGAGAGAAAGAGGAAACGATTAAGTCAAACACAATATGTTTAAAAGTTGAACAAGTCTGCAAAATATCACCGAGATATGAATTTTTTTACTGACCCCAGCATGGTTTTGAGGGTTAAACACTGTTTTGATCTAGTCACTCAATTTTATCGACTTTCCGAGTGTTAAAAACTTATTAATTTTGACATTTGAAATTCTTACTTGCTTCCATCCAGATGGTATCCGCTAGGGCAAGGATTTGCTATACACGAATATGAACCAAGTTGGTTAAAGCAAAGTTCGTTGATGCTACATGCATCATCTAATTGACATTCATCAACATCTAAATAAGATTTTCATGATTTAAAAAAAGTTTTTTGATAATTATTATTTTTAATATTAAAAAATACCAATGCATTGGCCCATATCACTGACAATGTACCCTTCAGGACATGTACATTGAAAACTTCCGGCTAAGTTTTTACAACTGTACTGACATGGTGCATCAAATGAACATTCATCTATATCCTCACATGTTGAACCTCTTAATTTAAAGCCTTGAGGACAAGATTTTTCTCTTGAAAATGAGTCGTATCCAATAACTTTTAAAGGGTGTTCTTCGCTCATAGAAAGGCCTAAAAATTTTAATATAACTAATATAAAAACAGCAATCTCACCTTTACAAGTGCCATTAATAGCAGGAAATCCTTGTGGGCATATGCAAGCATATGAACCTAATAAATTTTCACATATCATCGGAGCATTGCATGGGTTTGTTTGGCATTCATCTATGTCTAAAAAAAGAGTTATTTAATTTTTATTTTTGCTAACCTTGACACTCATTTTGAGAATTTAAAAAATATCCATCGACACAAGCCTCTAGGCATGTATATGATCCTAAAAATTATATCTTTTATTCAATATATTGGCAATTCCTATGTAAAGTTTTGAAAAAGAACCCGTTTTAACTCCTCCCTTTGCTCAAGCCCCACTCTTGTTCATTTAAAATTTTAAAGTAAATTGAGATTGAGAAAATTTACACATATCTTACCTTCTGTATTCGAACAGTCAGTTCCTATAGAACAATTTGCAATTCCTAAAACACATTCATCTATATCGACACAGTTTCCATCTAATTTAGAATGGTATCCAGGCTCACATTTGGCATCACATCTATACCCTCCATTAGTATTTCTGCATTTAGCTTCCTTCCCACAAATTTCTGGATACAATTTGCATTCATCAATATCACGACAGCGATCTTGAATTTTAGCATATCCTTCTGGACAATGCCCAAATCTATCGACTTTAGTTTCCATATGTATAGCATCTTTACTAATATGTGGAAGACTGTGAATATGCATGGTGGTACCATTTTTAACTTTGAAATGTTCCTCACTCTGATCCTCATCATTTTCTTCATCACTTTCATAATTTATAGAGTCGTCCCATCTGAAATTTTTGGCTAAATTTTAATTTAGATATCTTACTCTATAGGAACACGATTTGTTTTGCCTAACTTCATAACAGTATGGCCATGGCCTTTAAGTTTGCCTTTTTCTTCTTCAACTACATATTCTTCCATTGGGTCAAAAGAGATGACATCCTATATTTGTAAAATATTCAAAATCCTCAGAAATAAAATTTTTACCAACACCCATTTTTACTGGGTCAATTAAAAATGCAATTTTACCAAATTTCGACACTTTTTGTTGTATTATTGCCTAACTAGCCCGAATCCGCGCCTGTTGGCGCGGATTCTCACAAATCCGGCTTTTTGGAATATCCTGTACTATAAGAGATTTTGACTTTTTTATGTCGATATGTCGGAATAGTACCGCCATGTAAAAATCAAAATTTGGCCAAATCACACTTTTAATTTTATTTTGGGTAAAAGACAACAAATTTTAGCGCGAGGACTTTATATCTATAACTTTTTATTTTTTTGACATACTTGCTCTCCATCAGGTATTTCTCCTTCAAAATCTACATCGATTTCAAGCTGGTCCCCATCAAATCCATGTATCGTTTGTGTAACAATTAAATGTTCACCCGAACCAAAACGGTAATCGGTGACTCTTTCCATCTTTTTTCTTTGTGTTGTATTATGCGTTCTCGCTTCTGGATCATAGCCAACATGTGTAATAGGAATAGAAAGCATATTCACAATTGTCTTTGTGATAGATGCATGTTCTCCCGCCAGATTATCTATTCTAAGAGTAATATCGTTAGAATATATTTCAGGCGTAACATTCGCAATCAGATTTTGGTGTGTGATTGGCTTTCCATTAATCGTTCCACTAACGTTGCTTATGATAACACTGGGATTATCTAAATAAGTAAAAGAATTTTCTCTACGTTATTCAATTTACCGGCGATAACTAAATTTGTCCCATCCCAAGATTTCCCTTTATTATTCCAAGCTCGACATTTGTATGAGCCTCTATCGGATTGCATTGCATGTCTTATTAGAAGTGAATTGTTTGGCTAAATTAATAAAATATTTCTATAAACGAAAATTATATTACTAAAAGTTCATATTTGTCATGATCGATGTACAAATTTACGTTATCCTTCGACCATCTTACTCTAGTAGTAAGCGGATTTCCATGCTTGAGCTTGCAATCAGCTACAATATCAGTAGAATGATGAGCTACTATTCTTGATGGAGGAATATTGACTTTAGGTACTTCATCAGAAACTTGCATAAAAGCAATGGTAAAACCGTCTGCAGGTTGACCATCAACATAACATTTAAGATTTTCTAATTCCTTTTCCTTAAAACCTTTTGTAAGAATTGTTTAAAATATGGAACCGGGATTTTCGGGAAAAGTCGGAGTCAGGAATTGTCGGGGGTGGCAAAGTCGAGACCAAGACTAGAATTTTCAATCGGGACCGGGACCTGAAAGACTGGAACTTCCGACCCGGTCTCGTACAACTCTAGTTTAAAATCATCTAGTACAACGGAAAGTTCGAACTTTCCGTAGTCAAAACAGGCTCAATGAGCCTTTGAAGTGGTTAGAAACCTTAAGAAATGGCAATTTTGGCCCCTAGACAATTTGGACACTCCAGAGATGTTTTACATTTTATTTTATTTTTTAAAATTTTACCATGGCAAAATAGAACAACACTAATGACCCATTGTTCAATGCATGAGAGGAATCATCTAACAAATTTATGCTCTCGCCATCCATTTTCCAAACGACACGCCTATCATGGGCCTTTTTATTATGGATACAATTCAATACAGTTAAAGCAAATTCAGGATTCTAAAATTCAAAGTCAAAAACAAGATAGAAAAAATTAAACAGGACCAGAGTCCGGAACGGACCCACTGGAACGCATTTTCGCGCTTCGAGAATGCGCGCAATCGATTTTTATCATCGAATTACCCCTAATAAGGTCATTTTTAGGAAAAAATTTTTGGCCCAAAATTCATGACAAAATGGTAAAATGGAACTTTTTTGCGCCACTCTGTCTATAACAAAAACAATTTAAAATTAACAAAAAATATATTATATTATTTTCTAAAAATGTTTGTTAAATCTAAATGAAAAACAGTCTATACCGAGTCTTTATGTTGTTGAAATGGTGTTTCTTCTAAAATACCAATTTCAGCAGTGACGCGATTTTCTCCTACGGTATTTTTTGCAATACACGTATAATTTCCCGTATCACTTTGGGAATTTATTGCTATTTTAAGAAAAGAGCTTGAATTAGCACGAAACTCTTCTAAAGCAACTCCATCTTTCATCCAATAGACCAGTGGAACTGGTGGACCAACCGCACTAAAAAATTTAACAAAAATAATCAACATAAAAACTCGTTACCTGCAAGATAATTTTAGTTCTTTGCTTAAGATAATTTTCTGGCTTTTAGGAGATTCAATAAAGTGCGGAACTTTAGCTAGCGGGACTTTTCTCCTGCCACGGGGGCCAGGTAAACAGAAAATAAATATCCCATCCGTTCCATTAGTTGGCACGTTTTCTTGCGTTTCATCATCCCAATGAACATAGTTTTCTTCTGATTCTGGCATATCTCCCCTTGCTGGGACATATGTGGATTTTATTGGATTGCCTGCTTCATCACATTCGACCCAAATTCGCTTGTAATCTTTTAATGGTACTACAAATTCAAACATGAATTACCTTAAAGGACATCTCCACTCGAAAAACCCCTATATAAAATATAATAATTTATTCGGAAAGATCATGAAAAATGGAGCATTTTTCGTTTTTACGGCAACCTCTGAATCGTCGTGGGTTGTGAGATAATTACGTTTGAAATCTGAATTTGGGCTCATGTTTTCGTTGTAATACACAAACTTTTAAAAAAAATTTTAAACTAAAATCGTGAAATTTCAATGTATCTTTACTATTGTAAATTATCAATTTTTGAAGATTAAAAATACTTTATTTATCATTTTTTAAGCAAAAAAGTCAAGTGTTGTGCAAAAAATTTGAAAAAAATTGTTTATTACAACGAAAACATAACCCAAATTCAAATTTCAAATGCAATTATCTCGAAAACTACAACGATTCAGAAGTTGTCGTAAAAAAGAAAAATGCTCCATTTTTCATGATCTTTCCGATAAATTATTTTTATATAGGGTTTTTTTCCAAGTGTAGTAGTCCCTTAAGTAGATATTAAAACGTACACATTACAGAAACTCTTCGAACACCGATTGCTTGGCCAGCATCACTTTTAGCAATGCAATGATAAAATCCATCGTCGTCAGCCGAAATATTTTTAATTGCTAAAGATGTTCCCAGAATTTGATATTCTAAAAATTATCAGAGGATGATATAAATTTGTTTAAACATTACTAGATTCTTTCCCAATTATATCAACATCAGGCACTTTTACCCATGAGACAACTGGTTCTGGAATTCCGGATGCATTACAAGGCAATATTATTGTTTCTCTCGGATTGGCGGTAAAGTTTTGCCTTTCAGGGTAAATCTCAGGTGGTGTTAAAACAACAAGATCCACGTCTTTATAAACAGTACCGGCCCAATTCATAGCTTTACATGTATAGACACCCGCCTGTTCTGGGGATACGTCCTGGAATACAGCGGTAGTTTTCATTTTATCGGTGAAATCATCCACAGCAGCTATAATTGCTTCTTTGTTTTTAACTTATTTTACTTTTCAAGGAAATAAAAATAAGGAAGTGCGTTTAGGAATGCTTTTGACATAATTAAAACTTTCTCTAACCCTTTTGAAAACTTATTATTATTCCTAAAATTTATGCATAATATTAATAGCATGAGTTACTCATGTTCGTAAATTTTGAAAAACTTTGCAAATTTAATATATTTTTGAGTCTCTTATTTGTTTTTCCTATGCGTCCCAATTTTCCTTGTAACAGATTTAGTTTTTTTATAACAAAATTATACTCTTTAAGGGAGAATTTTGTCTGTCCGGGCTAAATTTTTTCGCCTAAAATTTTTTCTTTTTTGACTAATTATGTTACAAAAAGGACATATCGTCTGTTACCAATAAAATCCGTTACAAATAAAACTAAATTTGTTACAACAACCTTTAGCCGTTTTCCTATTGGCAAGATCATAGAGCAAAATGATTCTGATGTTACATTATAATTTCCATGAATAATTTGCTTATTATAAATCAGACTTCGCGAGAAAATGGAATTGCCTTGACGACAATTTTTTGAAGGGTCTTGGATTTTGCTCAAAACAGCTTTTTTTATTTGTTTTAGACTAGTTAATAATATTTTTGGCCATTTTGGTATATGTTTCAAGAGTTTTGGCCGAGCTATAGCCCCATAAAGTTGATGATATATTAAAGGTTACCAATTC
>JAQGCP010000150.1:0-21024 GCA_034699885.1 Acrobeloides thornei
TACACACATCTATTTCCCTGAATCAGGGTCAAGGAAGCATTTTCACGCTTCGGGAATGCGCGCAATCGATTTTTCGCTTAGAAATTACCCTAAAAAGTCGGTTTTTAGAAGAAATTTTTTGAAAAAAATCACGTGGGTGGCCCCCCCCATGTAGACGAGCTCCCGCAGGTTCAATCCCTATCCCCGTCGAAATATTTTTGCTTTTTCAATAAATGTTCTTTTTTTGAAAAATAATCGATTTATTTGAAAAAAAAGAAAAATTGAATAGAAATTGAAAAAATTCGAAACAAATTTGTAATGGTGATGGTTGTTTGGTGCCCAAAATTTATCAAATTTTTTACTAAAAAGTCGAACATTTTCTCATTTTTCACCAAAATTCATCATATTTTTGCTAAAAATTGTCATTTTTCTAATATAAGATATTTAAACAAAATGTGATTTTATTTGATTGATTTGTCTAAATCCAATTTTTATATAAGACTTTTATAACATCAGGGTCCAAGATGCATTAGTGAAGTCACTCTCAAATGATAAATTATTGTACCAAAATTCTTATTCGCTCAATAAATTACGAAAAAGAATTTTTAGTAACCTGTCTTTGGCCAACTCCTATATGTAAAAAATGAAACAAATTATTACACTAAATATAATATAAAAATAACTGTCAAGTATGGACTTATCATTTACTAACCAGATAAATCGAAGTTAGAAGAAGAAAAATGTCTCGTCTCCTTTTTTATATCTTAGTTGTGGTGGCTGTAGTGTCTATAACCCAAGCGTTTCCTAGACCCTTTCCTTTTCCAAGTTATGGATCAGTACAACCTTCTTATGGTAATACAGGTGAGTTTTAAAAAAATTGTTAGAACTATAAAATCTTATTAAAAAAAATCGTAAATATAAAAAACCGATTTCTGTGTCCGTTCGTACGTCCGGAAACGTAAGATCTTAGAAACGGTCAATTGGATTGATATACGGTTTTTTTAAAGTTAGTAGATAGGGGGAACAAAAAAAGGTATGCAAGAAACAAAAAATGGGGGGTGAAGAAGGGATGGGAAAGGAAGTAAATGATAGGACGAGTGTGGAGAGAGTGATGGGAGGGAAGTGAGAGAAATCTTATTTTTTAATATGACGTTGTTTGTGAAGAGTGAAGTGGTAGTAGGAATTGGAAAATGTAGATCGTATGGTCCGGATCCACGCCAATAGGTGCAGATTCGGGTTATTTACTTAACAAATTTTTTGTTTTAGGTGGTTATGGCATGCGAACTGGAGGCTATGGCATGCAAACTGGAGGCTATGGCATGCAAACTGGAGGCTATGGTATGCAATCCGGAGGGTATGGCATGGGAAAATAAGATTTGTGTTTAATTATTTTTTATAAGAAAATCAATAAATTTTTATTTAACGCAGCCCCCGAGCTGCTTACCATTTGGTTTGTACACGGTGTTTTCTTCATCCTCCAAAAGCGATTTCAACATTTCCACGTAACTCACAAGTTTTATTCCTTTTAAATATGGCGTATAAAAGTTGTCTAACTGAGACCTTAATAATAATAAAATTTTGCGCCTGCGGCGCTGTATTTCTTTTTAGATGCTCCGGGTCCAATGTTGCTCAACTTGCATCGGCGGCGTACCGAGAGAACTATGTTTCCTCATTGACTTTTGATTGTCTTTTTAACATTGCTAGTGCTAAATCATACTTTTTTGTTCAATCGCAATATTATCAACGCATTCCCAAAAAGTTTCCGCTATTTCTCAGAAGCACTTCGGTAATCGCTATTGGTGCTTTTAACAAGACTCCGCATCCGCCCATAAGGCCAGAATATCTCAAGAATTTTCGGATTTCATAAGCAAAGATGGGTGGTTGTCTTCTTCACCTAACCTGAATCCGATGGATTATTCCGTATGGGTTATATTGGAGTCGAAGGCAAATGCAAAATTTAGAATCCTTGGCACTTTTTTTCCTGCTTCATTCTTCCTATTCATTTTCAGGGTGGATGAGGGGCGCACAGCCCACAACAGGAGTTACTCTCAAATTACTGGGGCTTTTTGCGCATGCCCAACGCCTCGGAGCCAGGGGATTCCACATGCTCAAGGCCTCGGAAACTGAACTTAGACGCTCCGGACTCAACGTTGCTTAACTTGCAAGATCGGACGGTCTGGCGGCTTACTGAGAGAATTATGCTTCCTCTTCAAAAAGCATGGAAAGAACTCAACAATGAAACTTTACGTTCCATCGTAGATTACTTTCAAAAGAAACTTCAAGCCTGCAAGGATGCACAAGGAGGCTATTTTGAGTAAGATGTTAAAAATTTAATTGTTTTTGTGCTATACTTTCTTCAAATACACGTTTTTGTTTGTCTTTGTTATGTTTTACGGGTTATTTTGAATAAAATAAACGAGGTCCGCACTTTTGGCGCACCCTGTAGGTAAAACTCCCCATAGTTTTTTCACCGGAAACTGACAGTTGGGTATTTTCATGATTTTTACCTAGTATGATTATAAAGACTCATATTATTTAGAAATAAACCAATATGGAGCGATTGATCATCCATCCTTATCAGAAAAGAAGACATTTTTAATTTTTTGGCAGTTATTATGATCGTTAACCCTAGGTTTGGGGCCTTCCAGATATTACGTAATCCAGTAGGGGGGGGGGAGAAGGAGTAGCCAAATGATTACGATTGATTACAGGGGAGGGTCAAAAAACCCAAAATTTTGATTATATCTGGATGACCCCTTTCTGGGCGCGACCCTCATCAGATCGGAGATCATCGGACAAGACCGCGAAGACATATCCAGCACACCACAACATCTCCCCCTTTTTTAATTATAAGTGTTTTCTTCGTTCAAGGGACGCCTGCTCTAAGGAAAATTCACCGTTTTTAGGAAGTTTGCCGAGGGTAGGGAGACTGTTTACTGTCTTATCCCTGGTGGTGTCGTCTCTTTCCCTCAGGAGATGTGGTGCTCCTATCGCTTGCAAAGTCACAGCCGTCAGAACTCGTTAGAGAACTATTGCGGTGGTGTGAGCTTCTGGAGTTTTCAACACCAAGTACCTCATGCCTATCGGAAAAACATTCTGGTGGACGTGCTGCTAAGGGTGTATTGAAGTATCTCCGACTCCGCGGTTTTCTTTGCCTGAATGCCTTTGTAGTAGTTAGTTCGTATATCCAACTAAAAGCGGTTTCCCTTGCCGGATCTCATCTTGGTTGCCATTTGTTATGATCGTGAACCCTAGGTTTCTGGGAACGACCCTCATCAGATCGGAGACCATTGGGCATGACAGCGAACACATATCCAGCACACCACAACAATAGTGACCCCCGAAACTAATTCCTGATTATGTGTCTGGCTATTAGTTCTACTTCGGGATTCAGATAGCCAAGATTATGCACGCTAACGGTCTTATTCGACCTTTTTCTCAATACCACTATGGATAGGCGAGAAGGAACAGTTGAAGCATATTTTTCATTTATTTTTAAGATAAAGAACACTTACAAGGGACATTTTAGATAAGTAAGATCAATTTTTCTCCAATCTTAATAGAAAATTGTTTGCTTGGTCTACATTTTAAAAAATGCTGTTGGTTTGAGCCCGTGAAGCCTCTATAAGGAGATAATCCAATGAAAACTTTTATCATTTATAACTCCATCAGTTGTAAACTCATTAAAAATTATGTGATCATAGTTGTGTGGCAAGCCTCTCGCTTATGTCGCTATGAGACCAAGAATCATTAAAGACAAAGAAAGTACATATTTTGAAATATGAAAAAATTCGAAAATTTTTTAAAAAATGGAAGCGTTTTTACGCAAAAATAACATCGCCAACGTGTTTTCCGCATAAAATTACCCCTAATAGGGTCATTTTTGAGGAAATTTCAAAAGGTAAAATTTTTCAATTTTAGATCACGTTCAATGGGTATAAGAGCCGAAGTAGCTCTAGGAATTTTCTTAATTTCTATTAATTATAAAATTTTATAAAAAAGTTAATTTTATTCGTTTCATCAATATGTTTATTCATAATGTTTCATGAATTTAAATAATTTCAGATATTTCATACATGTTAGTTGAAACCAAGAGGCAAGTTTTCTTTCCTTGAGGTTTTTAAAATGTAATTTAAGATGGTTGGTTTTTTTTGCGCAAAGTATATTTTTTTTCTTTTTGCATCTATTTTTTTGTATTCTTTTTGCGCACAAGGCCTAGGATAGGCATAAGCGTAGGCTTAGGCCTAAGAATAAGCCTAGGCCTAAGCCTAGACTTAAGCCTAAGCTTAAGCCTAGGCTTAGGCCTAAGAATAAGCCTAGGTTTAGATTTAGTCTTGGGCTTAGGTTTAGATTTAGGCTTAGGTTTGGGCTTAGGCTTAGACTTAGGCCTAGACCTAGGCTTACGTGCGCAAACAAATATTTTTTGCGCAAAAAAATATTTTCCATTTAAGATTATTTTTGTTATTATTTAAATAAATTTGAGTCGTTGCATAGATGTTTTCTAATAAACAATCCGTTCCAAAACGTACATATCGATCGATGTCACAACTGAGTGGGCTTGTTTATTGTGGTCATAAAAAAGAAGAGAAAACTCTTCCGAGTGTTTTCCATTTTGTCTACTTATTTCTTATTTGTTGTTTTTCCTTTTAACCCGGAAATTTAATATCTATATTATTCCTACGTAAAATCTATTTAAAAAAAATTAAAACGCCCTTTTCTAAAATGGATAAAATTCGTATAACTCATATTGAAAGCGGAACTATTCATATAAAGTTAGATAAATATAATTTTATCATTTCTGGCTCTAGTACAAAATGGACGGATATTTTTAATGATATGGAGGCAAAAGTAAGTATTGGGTTGTTTAATTATTCCCCGTTTTTTTGAGAATCTTTATAAAATAACTCCTCTAGAGTTTTTTAAGCTGGCAATCGGTTATTCGCTAGATATAAAAGTGGGATAAAAATTTTATTTAAAAAATTTTTTAGCCCGATTTTTGGCTAGCCGATATTATCCCAGAAGATGCTATAAGTGAACCCTCAAATCTTATGGATATTCATTGGTTTTCTAGCCAATCTGGTGGCTTTCACATGAAAGCTTTTGCGCCAGAAAATGTTCATCTACTTGCAACGTAATTTTTTTATCCCACATGAACAAGGTAGGGACAGCCCGCCCCAATCGGTGTAAGGATAAGGGTGCAAATGTTTCTCGAACTTTGCCTTCCCCCCTCAAGGACGTAACAGGGTGTCATGTGTGTGGGGGAAGGGTGGCATTTTCCCAAAAAGAGCTGATTTTTCCCAAAGAACTTATGCGGGACCCTAATTAGGAATTTTTTGGGGCCTTCGCTCTCAAAATGATGTTTTTAACCCCTGTGTCCCCCTCTGGCCTGAATCCCGGCTATGCCACTGGTCCTGTGGGCAACAGTTGACTCCCCATTTGAGCCTACTGATGGCCGATATCAAAAAAACTTTCACTTTCAGAGACGAAAAAGCCGATTTGGACATATATGGAAAAGTTGTTGAAATATGGAATGTCGGTGTAGGCTGGGTTGTCTTAATTGGTGAAAGAAAAATTTTATTTACTGAAAAAGCCATTTCTTCTGATAGAGAATCTTGGCCAGAAGATAAACAAAATTCGAAGTTATGGAGTTATGGGGAATTAAGAGCTAAATTTGGAATATTTGATTTAAGAATAGTGGATTTTACTTCTGAATGGTAGGCTATTTGTAAACATAAAAAATTGTGACAATTTTTAGGGCGCCAACAGATTCTGGTGAAATGTTTGAATATGATATTGCAAAGAGAACTGCTATAATTTATTCCAAAAAGTTGCCTCAATCTTTAGTAAATTTTTTGAACTTATGATATTTTTAGTCATTTTTGCCCCAAAAAATCAATTTTTTTCCAAAAATATATACCACTTTTAGGCATTTTAAACCAAAAAAAAGAGATTTTAACCAAAAATGTCATTTTTAAATCAAAATCTGGAGACCGAGCGTCGTTGGGCCAGTCCTTGCCTCAGACAGCTGCTGCGCGCTGCGGCGCAGCTGTTGTTTGGTCCACGCAGCTTGTATAAAATCACGCAGCAGGAGTATTTTCCACCCAGCAACCTTTTTTTAAGAATAAAGTCTGACTTCTAGCATGAGAAAAAAGGTTGGGAAATACTCTTGCTGCGTGATTTCATACGAGCTGCGGCGCAGTTGCTGCGTGGACCAAACAGCTGCGCCGCAGCTGCTGTCTGAAGCAAGGACTGGCCCACTGAAAAATTTAGTGACTAATTCGATCCGACAGTGTCGGATCACTGACTAATTCGGCGATCCGACAACGGATTGTACTGGTCCGACATTTTTGGGGTACCCAGACTTAGGCTTTAAGCCTTAGGCACAATTTATACTTCAGCCGCGACGTGACAGTACATTTTTATGTCGTACGACACAAAATGCACTGTTGCGACGCGACGGAAGTATAAATGGTGCCTTAGGCTTAAGCCTGGGTCCCCCAAAAATGGCGAAAAACAAGTTTTGGGGTGGTTTTTCATCGTTTTCGAGCCGTTTTCAATCGATTTAAAGCGGTCCCGTGTCATTTTGAGGTGTGGGATAAATCCTACTCTTACCGCTTTGTATTTTCGGAGAAATCAGCTCAAAAACATATACAAGTTTTAAAACATCAAACGACTTTTAAAACGTCTTATTTTTATAGTTTCTTTATATATGCAACGAAGTTGAATAGCAATCATGTCGAATGATGTTTGTAACGCAACTCGATGGGCTTGTGATAATTTTCAAAGTAGTATCGCTCTATTATCCAATTGCACTATGAAATTCTACGAATGTAACAAAACGAAAACGAATTTTGCAAATTGTGATTCCAGTGATACTTCGAATTTTTCCATGCCAGATTACGGTACAATGGAATACTATAATATTGGCATGTTTTTGTCGAAACTTTTTTTTACATTTATTTTAGGTCTGCTTGATTATTTTTCGATACCGCTCGCACTGATTTGGTCTTTACTCGGAATCTGGGTCATCGCAATCTTCATTCGCATAGTCTGTGTTTCTGGCCCGACAAAAGGATTCAAGTTCCAAAAGAATGTTCAACGTGCTTGGGTTAGTAAGGATGATGGCAAGGCAAGTTTTTTTCCGATAATTTGTTGCGATTGCTTGCAACCCTCTTGGTCTTATTTAGAATACCCCATTTACTGAATTGACTAAAAGTCGACTTTTTTTATAGAAAAATACTGAAGTCCGACAAAGTAAAGAAGTTTTTCCGCAAAAGAATGAGTAAAAAGAATGCCATATTTTCCTATTATAAGAAATAATCTATATATTTTAGAGTGTATACTTTATGGTTAACGAATGTTTTATGTATTATATGTTTATTCTATAAATGGTTTACAGGGTGACACAAAATTACACCGGTTTTTTTTCTTATTTTGAAATTTGTATGCAAACTTCTTAATTTTTATGTATTTTTATCTTTTTTACGTTGAAACACGATTATTTTAAGAGAATTAAAATGGAATTGAAAAGCGCATGGTTTAGACCGGCTGCATGCTACTTATTTTCTGTTCGAAAGATGAAGAAGAAGGAAATAGCTAGAATTTTTGGAGTTAGACCGGAAACTGTTACTGAAGCTATCAACCGCTATGCTGAGACCGGAGATCTCAAGAATCGAAAGGGACAGGGACGAAAACGAACCTCGCGAGATACGACACATGTCCAGGATGTTCAAGAAATTCTTCAAGCCAACATCCACACAAAGAAACGGAATGGAGTCCCTGGCAGTTCAACCAAAAAGATTGGTCGAAAATTGGGAATTTCTAATGAGTCTAGCCGGCGAATCGCAGCTGAAGGAGGACATTTCGAATAAAATTATTTGTTCCTTGTTAAAAATTGTTTTTTCATTGTTTTGAGTTAAAATCGCATAAAATTTTCGTATGAAGCAATTCACGCTTTCAGCATTCGCTCTAATACTTCTGGGGTACCCCCTCTACATGTAAGTGGTACCGTTTAATTCAAATTTGAATTCTATCGCCGGCATCGTGTTCCCCATGGTTAACCCCCCTCTACAACTTTGTGTTGCTCATGGCCAAAACGCCCTCCCCCCGACTACACAAAATCAGCCGCTAAAATGGAATATTTTTTAATTCTATAATGTCATGCTTTTCGTTTCAATATACACGTTGCCTGATTCAATAAAAGCTTCGTGGTAGCCAAAAAATTTTTTACTATAAAGTGCAACTTTTTTGTCTGAAATATAAAGTAATTTCCTTTTTCTCTTGTTTTCTTTACTGGCTGTCATTGATAATTGAGAATCGTTGAAAATGATTGATTATCATTTAGAATGAAATATCAATAATTTCGATTGAAGAATGTTAGATGGCGGTGAAATTTATTTTATTGCGAAAATTATTTTTGTGCATAATTCTACTAGTTATCTTTGCTTCAAGTTAGTTGTTAATCTCCGTGATGTTGCGGTTGGCACTACTTCAAACCGAAATTAATTACGAGTCATTCAGTGACCACCATGGTGTAGTGGTCCGGTGCGCTGCCAAGTTCGGCATCACCTCGCACTTGCGAGGGTTCGGTTCCCGAGCTTGAAAACGCTCCCCTAACCCTGATTCAGGGAAATGAGTGTTTTGTATTGAAGCAAACATCGAAAATTTGTCGATTTTCTGCCTCAAAATCATCTTTCTATTTTTAACGAATTTTTTAATTTTTGATGAATTTTTCAATTTTTAACGAATTTTTTTATTAATTTTTCAATTTTTGACTAATGTTTCAATTTTTCCTGGTAGGGACGGGATCGAGTTTCGACCAAATTTTTTGAGACGGGGTGTCAAAACCCCCAGGATTTTTAGGAGGGAATCGAACACTAGATTTAAACTACCGTTATTTTTAGACATTGAAATACGTGAAGTACGAAATGATAGTGTGGAATTCTCATGGAACCTTCCCAAAGAAGTTGCTTCTGTGGCAACTTCAGTGGCTGTTAAAGGTTGGTGTTATATGGATTGTTGATTTTTATGCCGCTAATCAACTTTCCAAGTCTCTAGTGTGGTGTGTATGGAATCTTAGTGGCATAAAAATCAACAATCCACAAGACAACTAAATATATAACCTTTAAGTGACAACTATGAAAGGTAAAAAAAGCTGTGTACTTGTCTTATACCTTATTATAACTTAAAGGACCATATAGCCAAAACTCATCGCGTGTAACTCTTCACTCCAATCAAAGTGTCTACACTTTTAAGTAGGATTTTCATTTACAAAAGTTTCAGGATTGAATTAGGTCATTTTAGACCTTTGGTTGGAAATACAACATACCGGATTAGTGTTGAAGCATTCTTTGGAAAGCAAAGCTTGTGGTACTCTAGCACAATGGTTACGACTTTGTTAGCTGGTAGAATTTGATAGAATATTTTAACACAGTCCCTTGTCTGCGTACTTATTATTTGGAAAAAAACTGATTGCGCGCATTCTCGAAGCTTGAAAACGTTTCCCTGATTCAGGGAAATGAATGTTTTGTATTGAAGCGAAAATCGGAAAGTTTTCTTGAAAATACTTCTATGATTCAGGGAAATTAGTACATGTTCAATTTTCGCTTCAATACACACTCTTATTTCCCTGAATCAGGGTCAAGGAACGAAGAGTGACAATCCTTGTCACTGGCATCATTTTTCAATTTTTGACGATTTTTTCAATTTGTGCTCAAAAATTTGGCACATTCCTTGCCGGTGACAATTATTGTTACTTTTGTGTAACTTGTGCATCCCCCCTACTTTATAGCTCTCGATTGGCTTTCGCCACCAAGTGACTTAACTTTAATGGACAAGGGAAGCTCCTATCTCGATATTTCTTGGAAAACTCCTTTCGTTTCTCATCCTTCCTATCATCATGTCAATCAACATGCAGTTAGTTGACTATTTTTCTTTCTTAGATGCCACAATGTTCATGTTTTGTTAGGTGATTGTGTATCTATTTAATCCATCGACTCATCAATCACAGCAAGTTTATGCCACTTCGTTACGAATGCCCACATCTAGATTGGTCATTGATCATCTGGAAGCGAATTCCGTTTATAATGTTACTATCAAAGTATGGTTGTGAGTTATATAAAAGTAGGGAAAAAGTTATTAGCTATAACTACATCAATAATACGACCACGCAGGGATGCATCAACATTAGTTATAACTAATAACATTTTCCCGCCAATACAACCACGCAGGGATGCATCAATTTTACATTCTCCCGCCAATACGACCACACAGGGATGCATGTTGGCGGATAAATCAAGCTCAATATATACTGAGCTTGATTTTCCCTCGGGGAGTGCCGCTCGGAGTCACTCTCGGAGAAATCGCGAACGCGGTAGCAATTTTTTCCAATTTCTCAATTTTTCGAGAAAAATTGAAAAAATTCGAATTTTTCACGCTCAGCTTCCGGTACTGTAGTATATAAAATTCTACATGTAATATACACTGATATAGGCTGGTACTGATTATGGGTATGGTGCAACTAGCTGGATGGTAACCTCAACAATAGGTGTTGGTGAATCTCAAATTTTGCGATTAGATTCAAGGACACCAAGTTCATTGACAGTTTTTTGGCCGATCACATGGTTGAGCTCGCCTCAAGATCCGTTTACAGTAAGATGTGATTTGTGCAATTTTCATGACATCGGGGAGGGGGGGGGGAGTTCTGACCATAGGGAGCACAAGTCCTGGACACCAAATGAAAAATTGATTTTGTAAATCTCTTTTTTTTAACACGGGATACTCCATCAAATGTGTCGGTATATTCTGTTATTTGAAGCTATTCTGAGCAACTTTCAAAAAAAAATTTTGAAAAAAAGTTGTCTACCAGCTTTTTTCGCGGGCAAAATCAAATCGACTAAGGTGGGATTCGAACCCGAGACCATTAGACTCGAATCTTGGAGCACTACCACTGAGCCAAGTTCACGATAAAATTCGGATTTTTAATTTTACTTATAATTTAACATGAATTTTTTTAACAACTTTTTTTTCAAAAATTTTTTTTGAATGTTGTTCAGAATAAGAGAATATACCGGAAATTTGAAGGAGTATTCCCGTGTTAAACCATATGAAGGGGCATCACTTTCTAGTTTGGAGCCCATTTTTCTATCTAAACATTTTTATATCCGTGCTCATACAATTCATTCATTGGATGGAAGCTCCAAAGAAGTTTCTATTATCAGCTATATTGAGCCAGGTCGTCGACCAGAATATACCTTACGACATCTAAGCCCAGGAACAACATTCAACGTTACCTTAACAACTAATTCTTATGTAAGGTCTTATTCGAGACAATTGACATTTAACCGATTCGATCAATTGACCGCGATGCAACCCTATCCTTGACCCTGATTCAGGGAATGGGGTTGGTGTATTGACGCGAAAAAAATCAGCAAACTTGGCACCCCTGATTCTCAGATCTCGGAAATGTGAAATTCGGATTCTCCGCATAAAATTAGCCCTAGAGGGGTCAATTCCAGATGATGAAACAAATTTTGTTCGAAAAAATTTCACATTCATTGGGATACCCAGGCGAAAAGTTGATACCACCCCGGATGGTACCACTCACCACCACCCCAGGTGGTACCACCCGGGTTAGTGAGATGGTGGTGGTGGGTGATACCACCCGGGTTTGGGGTAGTTCCACCCACACAACCCATCTAATTTTTTTGACTACATTGCATCTAGTTTTTTTTTTCAAAAATTCCGGGTTCTGAATTCGGATTTTGAATTCGAATTCTGATTCGGATTCTGAATCCGGATTCTGATTCGGATTCTGAATCCGAAAAATTGAATTTTTGAAAAAAACTAGTTTAATATAGTCAAAAAAATTAGATGGGTGGTACCACCCAGGATGGACCATCCAGTTGGTGGTACCACCCCGATTGGTACCACTCACGACCTCCCCGGGTGGTACCATCCAGTGGGTGGTCGTGTGTGGTACCACCCGGGGTGGTGGGGTGGTACCACCCCTTCGCTCCCTGACCACCCGGAGTGGTGGGTGGTACAAACTTTTCGCCCCCTGGGGATACCAAATCGATACTAGTTCCGAGATTTATAGAAAAGAGCATCTTTTTATAATCTCCTATTACAAGTTTGTTTTAGCCCAAAGATCAACGTCCTGGTGTCTATTCTCATGGGGATACCCATCGGCAAAAGACCACTTGGGCCACTTTTTCCACTCTTCCACTAGGTGAATATTTAGTCACCGAAGCTCGACTTGCCGCAGAAACAGACACATCCGTTTCAATTGTTTTTCGAGGAATCGAACATGAGAATGATATACTCTACGAGGTTTGGGTTTCAAGTTTTTCCCCTCAAACAAAATTGGATCCCTTTTGTCTCACACAATTATTTTTTTCTCACGTCACGATGCTGTCATGATATCGTGATGCCGTCATGACGCCGCGATACTGTCATGATACCGCGATGCCGTCATGACGCTGTCATGATATATGCTGTTACGATGCCGTCGTGACGCCGCGACGCTATCGATGACGTCATGACGCCGTCGTGACATCGCGATGCTGTCATGAAGCATTGACACTGTCATGATATCGCGATGCCATCATGACGCCGCGACGCTGCCATGTCGTCGCGACGCCATCGATGACGCCGTCGTGACGTCGCGATGCCGTCATGACGCAGCGATACTGTCATGATATCGCGATGCCGTCATGACGCCGCGATACTGTCATGATATCGCGATGCCATCGATGACGTCATGATGTCATCGTGACATCTCGATGCCGTCGTTAGGGTCGGCACAAGCTATCGCACGGTTACAAGCTATCGTACGAAAGTATCGTATGAGTGTAAAATACACTCGTACGACGGACGAAATGGCCACAAGCTATCGTACGACGGACGAAATGGCCACAAGCTATCGTACGCCGAAATTTCGTACGGTGTCATAGTACTGCGTCGTACGAGCGTACGACAGATTGTAGCGATTTCATCGTACTTTTACGTTAATTTTACGATCGTACGATAGCTTGTGGGGCCGTCGTACGATCGTACGATATAATGTGCAAACCTGTGCCGACCCTTAATGTTAGGCTCGCCAGTGTTCACAATATAAGCCGAAGCTTCAGCTACGCCTCCAATTTTTAGTGATGTTAACTTTGGGTGAAAATTCCTGGAAGGTTACCCCGTTTTTGCCTTACCAAAATTTGAAAAAATGACTTGAATATTGCTAAAGAAGCTTTAGCTCATTCCATCATTTAATATCCAAATTTTCAGACCCGGTCGAAGCAGCCGCTGTGTCCTCCACCATTGCAGGTGCTGCTTCCAACACACCACGTCCAAATCCACTTCCAAATGTTCCGGTTACAGTCCGACGACAAAATCCAGAAGGACTTGAAGAGAAATTCGGAAAATTCGGTCTCCCACCAAGAGATCCCTCAAGTCGCTATCGAGATGAGACCTACTCTTTAGTTAGTGACAGTTGGTCAACAGATGTTGTCGCGTCTGACAATGAAGGAGCATCGGAACGAGATCGCCATGACCATGGTCAAAATTTACCTATGGGTCAAAATCTTGCTCCACCATTAGGAGTTGGTCAGATGCCAGTGTTGCCGGAAGCAGAACCACAAGCTCAAGTTGATGCACAGCAACCACCTGCTGATCCAGTTCACAATCCACAAAGATTAGGAGCTAATCTTCCAAGAGGCCCAAGAAATCTTAGTGGAAATTTTCAACCTGCACCTTCAGCAGCTAACGCCGCAAATCTCCAAGTTGGAATTTCCGAAGATCGTAGTGACACATGGTCACTTGATGCCACGGCTAGTGACTCTGAAGCAGATGCTCTAGCGGCGAGAGGAAATGATGTGGATTTAATGCTGATGGATGATCTGGTCCCATCAAGTTCTACATCATCGGCTAGTGCTCTCGGCGGTACTGGTCCACGACGAACCGTTGCTGCAACTTTAAGCAATTCATCCAGTCTGCTCGGAGAATCCGGATTTTCAAACGCGTTAACTCGAAGAAAAGGATCACAGCCAACATCGGACTTGAACGCACTTCCCGAATATGGTATTTTCCAAATTTTACTCATTTTCAACAAAATTTAGATGCATTGGCCTCAATTCCAGTGACCACATCTACTTCAAATAGTGCAAAAATTTTGCTCTCAAATCAAGTTCAAATCGAACCCAGAGATCGTATACGTAGACAATCAAGTGGTAGTTCGTTCTATTCAAAATCTGATGTTTCTTCAGAATTTTCTAAGTAAGAAACGACCACGAAGGGATTCAAAAATGGAATTTGCTTCAAGAAATTTTTTCTAAAAAATACTTATTTTAGAGAGCTCACTGAAGACCCATTAATGTCCGCTGCCACAAATGATCCATTAATAGAACCGCAGGCTGGCTCTAGCCATACACAACGTTCCAATCCAGCGTCTATACCAAATCTGACCACTTTCACAATCTCATCCAACCCTAACAGTCCTATAAAGAAAACTACTTTCGTGACGGAACCACATCGCGAAAGAACGGCAACAGTCATTTCAAAAAATACACCAGAAGCTAGTCAAACACCGAGTGATCCATTATATGCATCGGTGTTGAAACCAACAGGTGCTGCGGTTGGAGAGATGGCAATTGGTCAAAATCAGACTCCGAATCAAACGAGAAGACTGGATCGAATTCAACAAGGGCTGCAAAAAATTGGTGCGAATTTGAAGAGGAATACAGGTGAGGAGTAGAAAAAATATAGGCCAGGAGGCCCGAAAGCCCCCCAGCCTTAGATAAAGAAACCTTTCCAACCGAAGTCGAACTATGAACACTTTAATTCATAGAGTAACATTTTTTATAGCAATCTCCTTCCGACAAAACATGCCTCATTCAAGCACGATTGGAGACTTTGTCGGCCCATCTGGCCTCGGGACCTCGTCATCAACTTCAACAACACCCAAACCCGTGCCATCAAAACCCATCTCCCAAGCAAATCGCCTAACAGAAAGCTGCTCGGTTGGAAACATTATTGACATAACAAATTCCGATGAGCCGGCACTGTCAACTATTGCAAATGCTGCCGAAGATCGTCAAAGGGTTGCGGATGATATTTTGAACAAATATAGGGCTATACCTACTATGTCAGAGACGACACAAAGTGCTTTTCAAGTTCAACAAATGCCATTGAACCATGTGCCGGAGTTGAGTCAAGTTTTTAGAGAGGTAGGGATTTTAAGAGTTACCATCTTGGTCATACAAGGTAAAGTTGGGACTAAAGGTGTGAAAATAGGACCGGCCTGTCCATCCGGACTAAGTCCGATTTGAAATTTTCGAGAAAATTAAAAGCTTGAAGATCACATTCGAAGTATGATTTTTCACCAAATTTTCCCATATTTCCCACTAAAAATTCGTAATTTTTGAGCATTTTCAGCTTTAAAAAAGCATTTTTCATAAAATTTATTTTTTTACAAAAATTGAGCGGTCTGAGGGGCAGGACAGGCCGTATGTGACCGGTCTAGGTTGGCTTGTCCTCGGTCCCGCACACCTCTAGTTGGAACTCAAAGAGAACCATGAAGTCAAACTTAAATCTCCAAAATTTAGAATGAGCCAACCAATGAACAACCTTATTATGACCCTACTAATGTCACACAGTGCAAAGCTTTTATTGATGCCAAAAGAAAACTCCGATTGGTTTTGAGTTCCGCAGCGAATGTTTGCTCCACAACAAAAGCTGCAGGAAATACGCCAACTACTATGGAAACAGTTGGCGTTATGATAAATGGTGGTAGTGCAAGATCACTTCAATTAAGATCAATTTTGAATGGAAGGTAAGTGAATAAAATAAAAAAGTTGTAGCATTTTTTTGAAATTGTGAAAAATATGTAATAAATTTCGATGCTAAAAATTATTCATAGAGGGAACATTTTTCGAAAAATTCTTACGGGACTCAAAATCCTTTGGTTTATTCCTCACAAGGGACATGTCAGAAGTGACGCCTTAGTTTCCCGATGAAACATATACCATCTTGTAGAGCATACCCGAGTTGATTTTTGAACTGATCGATTTAGCTGCAGAAGGCGTAATATGAGAGAGTTATAGACGATTTAATTTTGCAAATTTTTCCTTCGTGTATGTAAGTCTATTTGTTAAGTGTTAACTTAACTTCAAAAATGGTCTAGTGGTTAAGATGTCATCTATTCTCCTCGTGATATCTTTTTCATTCGTGGGTTCAATTCCGCTTGGAAGCTTTACGTTTTTGCATTTTTTTCTTTTTTTGAATATTGTTAAAAATCGTCTAAAAAATTTCTTTATTTTATTTTAGTTTTCTTTTTTTTAAATACCAATAGCCTAAAACTTAAATTTTAATCTTTAAATATTTTAACTCAAATCATTTATTATTAAACAACAACAACAAGCAAAACAAAATAACTTAACTATCACAAAGGTGATGACGGACAAAGAAATGGTCGAAGCAAAGAGTGAATTCAAATTTAGCGTTAGTCATGAAAATAAAATTTGTAGAAAATAAACCGAACTACTTTGTTAAACTTTTTTAACAATATGCAAAAAAAGAATTTTGACAAATTTATCTTTATTTATTCAATCAAAATTTTCACAAAGTTTAAATAACTTGAAACAATGAACAGAAGTGGATTAAAAAAATATAACACAACACTTAATTGCGATTATAACTTTTTTTATAAACAATTTATTAATAATGGAAGTTTTTTCAGCAATTCACCATTCGTCATTCCCATCTAACAACGTGGATGGCTGGCTGTTGAAATTTGTCTGTTCGTTTTTCACTTCGTTATTCTCAAATGCTGCACCATTCAGTCGTCCACTATTTTCTTCATTATCTCCACCACTTGCTAAATAAAAAGGTAATGTACATAAAGTCAACTCACTGGACACTTACCTCGAACCAAAAACTCAACTGGTTCCTGTCCGGCATCGCGGACAAACTAAACAAGAAAAATGTACAAGGCTATGAGACAACACGGCTCTAGGATGTTTCGAATCTGCCCGATTTTCAAGATATGCGAATTTCGTGCTATCTGTTGCGAATAGTCTGTTTCGAAGCATCCTAGAGCCGACCAAAGAACATACTTGAACAAGATCTCTAACAATTTTCATATCATCATTGCCACTCGGATCAAAGAAAGATGTTGCCGTGCCTTCCTTCAGACGTCCTGTTCTTCCAATGCGATGCACGTATGTCGTGGCCTCGTGAGGCAAGTCAAAATTCACCACATGATCCAAATCTTTAATGTCGATACCACGAGCACTGAAAATTTGCATATAGTAACAATTTTCAAGCTTACCAAACATCGGTCGCGATAAGCACTGGGGTTCTATAATCGCGGAATTCTTTCAAAGCCCTCTCACGCAAATCCTGGGACATATCGCTAAAAACTCGCATATTATTGTTACTCTATATAAGAAACAACCCATTAATAATCGTTGCTGGAATTCCTGCTTGGGTCAAGAATAGAGCCAAAAGCTTAGTGTGTCGTTTCATTTGGACGAATACCAAGGTGCGACGGATTTTCGGATTTTGCGCTAAAACAATGTATTAGTTATCAGGTGAAAAATAAATTTCAATTTTTGGATATCGTCCTATTGAGATGCGAATTGTGAAAGTACTTTCCACTTTCCGATGTGCGCAATTGGCCACAGGTCCTCGATGGAGCCTAGTATATTTACACTATAACCGATCCAATGGGTCAAACCGGCTTCATGGCTCAAGGGGGCTCTGTGACTGCTCACCTGTTGGCCTCGGACCGGCCCCTTTTCGACTATTGTTTCAACTAGCCAATGAGTGAAAGTTTTTTTTTAGTTCAACTTACGATCAATCTTTTTCGCTTCTTCCATTTCAGCGCTCAAAATTTCGCGTAGCTTTTCGTTCTTATCCTGCTTATAGACTTCCACAAAGTTCTGCTGGACACGAGAATTCGCCGATACGTACTTCTTGTTCGAAACGAGCACGAAATCGTCCTTAAGAAAATACTTTCCCATATTTTGCACTTGTTGCTCGAAAGTGGCGCTGAACATCAGTGTTTGGCGGCTGTTTTTCTATAAATGATAATGATATGAAAACTAGAAGAAACAAGTGGGCCATTAAGAAAAAATTTTTAGAGACGAACATTCCCTGGTTCCCTCCTATGACACTGATCCTTGTCACAACCCCAAATAAACCGACGTTATGCGAATTTTGATGAACACGGACATAAATTTTTACAGTAAAAACTTATTATCGTGCTCAAAATTCGTATATTTCTGTCAAGTGATAACCCTTATAGACTTCCACAAAACTAACATCTGGAAAACCATGAACTTCGCTAATACATCGCAACTCTTCCATAAAACTCTGATCCAAAAGTCTGTCGGCTTCATCCAAGACCAAAAACTTGAGGTTTTTAACAAGAATCTATAAAAGAGAAATATAAGTTTTATTATTAAACAAACGTACGTCGCCTTTAAGGATGAACATTTTCAAGCGACCTGGAGTGGCACACAAAATCTATAAATTTGAATTATAGGCAGTGAACTAGGATTTCGAAAATCTGCATTTAAAATTTTTTATTTTGAAACATACATATTCGAATAGCCCATATGTGTTTGAGATCAATTTTTTGTCAAAAAAATTTTTTGACCTCATCCCTTGCCTGTAGGGTTAAAAAACATTAAAAGTGACATGGTTAATTTTCCGAAAAACCAAAAAAATTTTCGCGCGCAAAAGATTCCTCAGAAAATTTGGTATGGGGCAGGAACATCGCAAAAGCTCAAAAGTGCGTAGTTTTCTCGGAAAATGGCCTCAAAGTTTAGGCTAAGTTCAAAAAAGCGATTTTTTTGACATTTTTACAGTCCAACTTGCACTTAATTTTTATGCTAATTTCAAAATCTGGTCACCCTACTCGTCAGCATGTAATTTTATATCTTTTTTTTACTAAAACAAGATTACGTCGCAGCCTTCACGCAATTCACGAGCATTTTGAGCAACCTAAAAATCGTAAATTTAATGAAATTAACAACATGCAAATTTTACATTATATTGGCCATAGGCTTTGGCAACCTTAACACCAGTTACTAAAATAAATAATTACTAAAGAAAATGAGCCGTCAAAAATTACGATCGGCAAATTTTCGGCCTTGTTCGTAGATTTGCAAGACCAATTCTCGTGTTGGACCAATGATGATAGCAAATGGCGACGATGGCTCAGCATCCACTTCGGCTTTGAGCTTCATAATTTTGCTGATAATAGGCAACATGAAAGCCGCAGTTTTTCCACTACCAGTTTCGGCATGTCCCAAAACATCACGGCCTAAAAAAATCATATTACAACTTTTTCAATATAGCTTCAAACGTAAGGCTTAGACAAAACCTACCTTGAATAATGAGTGGAATCGTATGCGCCTGGATTTTCCTAGGCCGGGTATATCCACTTCGCTCGGTAATATTCTTGTATAACTGCTCTTCGAAATCCGCATCTTTCCAAGTGCTAAAAAATAGTTATGTTAGAAGAAAACTTGAAAAGCATACTCTAATTTTGCTAAAATTTCTTCTCCAGCTGCCCCAGTGACACAGATTTCCTCGTCTTCTTCAACTACATGTCGATAAAGTTCTTCGTGTTGCTTGTCTTCAAGATAAAGATCCTCGATAGCACGAATCTCAGGAATGTGATTTCGATTTCTTTCATTACCATCTTCATCGACACGAGTTGCATCACATTCAGCACTAATGTGTCCCTCTTTTCCGCAATTAAAGCATGCTAAAAAATATGTTTTTAAAATTTCAAACTGAAACTACCTCGGCCACCTCTACCTCCGCCACCACTAAATCCGCTGTCTTGATTGTTGAAATTGGATTGACCACGAAAGCCGCCACGGCCTCTACCATAACCGCCACTAAATCCGCTGTCTTGATCGTCGAAATTAGATTGGCCACGAAATCCGCCACGGCCTCCACCACGACCACCACCAAAACCGCTGTCATGATCGCCGAAATTGGATTGCCCACGAAATCCGCCACGGCCTCCACCAAAACCACTGTCTTGATTGTCGAAACTGGATTGGCCACGAAATCCGCCACGGCTTCCACCACGACCACCACCAAAACCGCTGTCTTGATCGTCGAAATTGGATTGACCACGAAAGCCGCCTCGGCCTCCACCACGGCCACCACCAAAACCGCTGTCTTGTTCGTCGAAACTGGATTGACCACGAAATCCGCCACGGCTTCCACCACGACCACCACCAAAACTGCTGTCTTGATCGCCGAAATTGGATTGGCCACGAAATCCGCCACGGCCACCACCAAAACCGCTGTTTTGTTCGTTAAAACTGGATTGACCACGAAATCCGCCACGACCACCACCAAAACCGCTGTCTTGATCGTCGAAACTGGATTGGCCACGAAATCCGCCACGGCCACCGCCAAAACCGCTGTCTTGGTCGTCGAAATTGGATTGACCACGAAAGCCGCCTCGGCCTCCACCACGACCACCACCAAAATCGCTGCCTTGGTCGTTGAAATTGGATTGACCACGAAAGCCGCCACGGCCTCCACCACGACCGCCACTAAATCCGCTGTCTTGATCGTCGAAATTGTTGGATTGACCACAAAAGCCGCCACGGCTTCCACCACGGCCACCACCAAAACCACTGTCTTGATCGCCAAAATTGGATTGGCCACGGCTTCCACCACGACCAGATGAGAAACTGTCTTCTTCAGCAAAACCACGACGTCCTATGAAGTTGCCTCGTCCTCCACCACGACCAACATTGAATCCATTATCTTGATCTCCAAAATCATTACATTGGCCTCCAAAATTTCCTCGACCTCTTCCACGAACGACAAATCCACTTCCGCGTTCAAAAGTCATTTTGTAATTTCCAAGTTTTTAGTTTTAGATTAATTATTATCTTAAAATAATTTTTTAAAATTAAAAACTATGTAACAAAAAGGCGATGCATTAACACTCCGAATACCGACTGAAATTTTTGTCCATTTTACTATTTCCAGCTATGCTGATTACGAATACGCTAAAAT
>JAQGCP010000151.1:0-21023 GCA_034699885.1 Acrobeloides thornei
TTAGGCCTTAGGCTTAGGCCTTAGGCTTAGGCCTTAGGCTTAGGCCTTAGGCTTAGGCCTTAGGCTTAGGCTTAGGCATTAGGAAGAAGGCTTAGGCTAAAGGTCTAAGCCTAAAGCAAAAGTTTAGGCCTATCTTATCCCTAATTTAGGAATTCTTAAACTTTTCTAATTAAATAGAAATTAATGGTCGATGAAAAAAAGTCGGTGAAATACAGGTCGGTGAAAAAAAAGTTGATGAAATACAAGTCGGCGAAAAGACTTGGTCGGTGAAATGAAAAGCCGGCGAAATCCCATGGAACCCAAAAAAAGTCGTCGACACGCTTTTTGCGGACAACTTGCACAAGTACAAGTTGTATAAAGGCTGTTTTTTCGCAAATACTGAGTTGCGATTTTAGAAAACTACAAAAATGTTTCAAGACGCCTCTTCTCCGTCAGTTTTCATCCTTTTTTGATGATCTTGAGCTTAAAAAAATCCTGAAAGCCTATTTTACAACGTTACGGATTGATATTGTCGATTTTTATTTTCTAAAAAATAGTTTTCTTGACATCTTTGCAAACACAAAATGAGGCAAAATGAAATATTCGCCACCCGGATTTGAACATACGCCTTTGGAATTGAGTCCAAACTACAAATCCGCAACTCGGTATTTGCGAAAAAACAGACTTTACTTGAATACAACGACTTGCATATTTAAAAGGACGATTTGCATAATTGAACAAGTTTTTTGGTGCACGATCGATCTAAAAAAGTCGACAGCCAAAAAAATGTGCGGCCGATCTCCAAAACCGTTGCGCAGCGCAAGGTCAATCCCCTCCCACTAATTTGGGGGAATGAATGGGTCGTTCAGGTGTGATTCGGGGTCTTGATTTCTCGAACTTGTCAGTGTAAGGGTGGGGTACTAGTTTTACTCCTCTTCACGTATGTTTTAAGTATGATGAAGATATTTTCTGAACAAAATGACATTTAACATTTTCTTCGAACATCATACTTTCTAAATTATTCTGCCACCCTCTTCATATTTTTCTGCTACCCTTTTCACCCTCGCAATACCAGGAAATTTTGAGATTTCACAAGTCAAGAAACATGTTTACGTCAAACAAATTTCCTGATTTTGACTTAATGTTATTGTCACGCAAGTTGTTAGCTCATTGACGCATATGAATGTCTAATCATTTTCTGAAGGATATATAAGGCTTTGGATTTTTATTAGATATTATAAGATGTTCTAATAAATTTTGCGTTAAAATTTTTTTATAACTCTTGTGCTAAACCCGTCCAGTGACATAATAAGGGAACCCTCTCTGAGCTATTGAAATTTTTCCCTTGATCAAAGTATTTTACGATTTTCAAAATGATCATTTTTTCAATTTTTCACCTAAAAGTGCAATTTTTCAAAAATTTTCAACAAATATAGATTCAGAGAACTCGAAAATCTCAAAATTTTTTGCCCCGAAAATCTTATCCATGATTTGAGGCCAATTTCTGAAAACATGTATAGTAAAGAATTTTTTATAGAGATAATTTTCATCTATAAAATGGAAAAATATTTTTGTTTATTAATTTTTTCATTCGAACTTTTCTTACTCACCCAAACCAACGCAGCTAAACTGTGCGGACACAGGATAACGAGAGAGTTAGAGAAAATTTGCGATACCTCAAAATGTACAGAAAATATCGATGAAGATGGTGATCTAGCATATTTTGAGGGATTAAGTAAGCTTACATATTTTTTCAGCTAAGAGACACTTTTTTGAATATTCGAAGGTAACTGGCCACAGGGTATAACGATTCAAGTGGGCTTCAAGTTGAATTTATTTAGTTACGATAGCCATATAAGCCATCCGCGGTCCCTAGTTATAACCTAAAATTTTTTAGAAATTGCAAAAGAATGCTGTAGTTTTGGGTGCTCGGCAAATCAACTAGAACAACTTTGCTGCACATTTTCATACAAAAAACCTGACGAAGAACAAAAAAATACGACAAAACTCAGAAATTCTCCTTATAAGCCACTTTAGCAGTCTCTAAATAAAAATAATTATTTATGTTTATCTGTTAATAAAAGGATTTAAAATGAAACGTACGGGGACACCATTGTAGGAGAAGGAGGGGTAGAGTGACAAAAAGAAATCGAATTTTGTTTCAACAACTCAAAACATTGTTCATATTGGATAATTTAGTGTCATTTTTCGACTCGTCTAGTTTGATCTATATGTGTCTCGAAACATTTCTTAACTGGAGCAAGATGAGCCTCCCTGCACTCGAGGAGGTAGGTGCCTTCCCCACATCTGGGCCAACGTCCCGGAAAAACCCTCTTGGTACCCCCTCCCATAAGTTGTTGTCAAAAAATTGTAAATTTGTTGAAAAAAACATAAGTGGGGGACAAGACGATTTTTCCGATTTTCGAAAAAAATAGCAAAAAACATCACTGTAGGAACCAAAGGGATTTGCCCACTATTCTTTCCTGATTCCTAGGTACGCTACCGCTCCTCCACTCTCCCCTACTTTATCTTACTCTTTCATACAGCCACAGATTAGGGAAAACTTCAATTGATACTTATTTTATACCTTAGTAAATTATCTCTCACCGGGCCCCGTAGTGTTTATACCAATTTCTGTATATGTGGTATGAATGATATGCAGTCTGCTTTGTGGAAGCGTTTTAATTTTGATTTTATCTAATAATAAGTTATTGTACAATGGTACTAAAGAAACCAAGGAGCTGAGCTAATTTTAGGGTCTAATCGACTTTTATTTTGATCCTGGCCAGAAAAGATAAATTTGGGTTTAAGTTCCCCTTTTGATACCCTCAACCCCCAACAGGTAAAGCAAGTATGACTCTACCCCTATTTCATCGTTTTATGAGATGATATTTGATGATTCATAAGATTTCGACATAATAATGACGTGATTTAAAGTTGACGAATTTAGATCAACTGATGTGGTGGGTCATACTTGTTTTTTTTATTTGCTTGGGCTCCCTGGGTACCTTCCCTGACCTTTTACTTTACCTCATAAAACTTTATAACCACCTTCTCCTAGGCTCATATTTATACTTCTCATCAACCAGCCGAAGACCGTCTGTTGAGAAACTTTTACCTAGTTTTTAACCCCGGCGACCTTTTTTTATTAGCATTTCTGTGGCAGAAAACCTTCTCATCTGGAGCTCTCCCCTTCTCCCTCAAGTATCTCCGCTTAAAAAAATTGTGCCACTATGCTCCATTTTGCACCACTAAATGAACTTTTATAATCTTTACAGGAAATACGTATATGTTTTGCACATGTATCTTAAAATAGACTTCCCATGTAAACAATATTAATTTATTAATAACATGCAATCTTGACATTTATACATGACTACTTTCTAAGATTAGAAAACATGATACTTATAAAAGATGCATAGATTTTGTTATCTTAACAACATTTAAATTATGGAGGCATTTTTGAATAAAAACAATATGGCATTTTGTGTGAAAAAAAGATTAAAAATAGTCTTTTTTAAAGAAATTTTGAATAAAAAATCTTGGTTCCTAAAGGGAAAAATTATTAATTTTTGAGGAACAAAGAGCAATTACAACTTTATTACATCATGTTTTAAAGATTTCTGTTCTCATTCATCTTAAGCCAAACTATTGATATGGCTAGAAAACGAGTTGGGATTATTGCACAGATCAGTATTGCAGATACAGCGAAGTGAGAACTCGATTTCTGGTACCTTTTTTCCTTTATTAAATTTCGGATTCCAAGCTTTTGGCCAGTCATATTTCTAGAAAATTTCAAGTTAGCAATTAGCTAATAAAATTAGCTCACTTCGAATAAACAGACACTACGCAACTGATATATGTCGTCATTTTCTTCGAAAAAATTTTCAAATGGCTTGTCCAATTCTTCTGCTCTAAGGCCGTCTGAAACACTTCTTGTAAAGCGATTTGATTCCAAAATTGAAGGGAATACGGTACAATATATTAAGGCATTGTCTTCTATTATGTTTACCTCATCAGTCTAAAAATGAAATTATTATGGGGCCTTATATTTTTGTTGTAGTTGGTACTACTTCAAAGTCGAAATTAGCGTCCAGAATTCAGTGACTAATATAGTGACATGGAAGGCCGAGATCAAGCTTTCCTAGGCCAGGCTGGCTACAGCTGACATAGGGCTACAGACTACAACTTATCTTTCATGCTACAACCTGCCCTTCAGGCCACCCAATTTTTGAGACTGGCTTCGGCCGGACCGAATTTAAACCTTTTTATTCAATATGAGGTAAAAAAAATCGATATTGACATAAAATACAAAATAAAAAGCCCATGAATTTTTTCTTCATATAAAAATCGATTGCGAGGGTAATTTTATCCCAAAATTTTTGTGGTATAACTTTGTAGAACATCCTTCCTCCAGAAATTCATTTTTGGAGTATTATAACACATAATCTGGCATAGGCCAGATGAGAAGGGCTATGACGAGAGAAAAGAGAAGGGCCTAAACTTTCCTCCCGCGGATGCTAAAAAGTGATCAGGCCAGGCCAGCCCTGGCCATTTCAGCCCTCTAGTCAGGGGCCAAAAGCATAACGTTCCCATTATAATTTTTTCAGCTGGCCAATTTATGAAAATGAGTTTCCAAATTTTTGGACCAAGATGAGGCGGTGTGGGAGGGGTATTTTCATGTGTGGTGTAGTGGTCTGGTGAGCTGTCAAGGAGTTCGGCATCAACGCCCTGGAAAGAGTTCAGTTCCTCTTGCGTCCAAAAGATTTTTCCCTAGACATTTAGCGGGATAAATGAAAGAAGAGCTTATGATCGATCGGTATCATAACAATTTTTTATGCCATATTTTCTTACCTCTCTATTTGATTGATAACACTTTAACGAGAAAGCAATTTTTGCCATCATAAATATGAAAAGAAGTTTCAAAGACAAAGTCGCCATATTTGTTTGCCTTGACAAGCTATATCAAATAAATTTCTCGAAGATTACTCGCTTTTTATATTGAATCTAGCCATCCCTTTTTGCTTATAGTATGACGAATAAAGACGTATAATCCACCAACCATATTTTTTAAGTATATTTTTCTTGTAAGGATGCGCAGAATGAACGTCAACAGTTTTCAAGAGGATGTAAACATATTAAGCCTCCTTAGGCAATTTTTAACTTTTACATTACAAGGTGTTCAAAAATTTCTATTTGATTTCAAAATTTATCTCAATGAAGGATTTGAATTTTTCTAACAAATGCAAAAAACCGTGTAAAAAAATACTTTAAGTTTGCTGAGAAATTTGATTTTTGATTTTAGGCAAAAACAACTTGAATCAAGCGGAAGTCGAACCTCGATCAATAGAGTCAATTTCTGCACTGCAACCAACTATGCCATTTAATCATGTTAATTTCAAAAATTAATTTTCCTTATTAGTTGACAATATTTTTCACCTAATTTAACAATAATTTATTTAAGAATTTTTTTGCATTTTTTAATAGACAGATTAAATAACCCAAATATGCACATTTTACTAACAACCAGAAGTTCGCTGCCAAGCTCTGTACCAACAACTTCACCTTCTCGTGCCTGGCACTGCTTCTACATTATATTTGCAGATTTAAAAAAACCGCATTAAAAAAATTCAAATCTTTCATTGAGCTGAAGAATTTTAAAATCGAATAGAGATTTTTGAACACTCTGTATTTCTTAGAACTCGGATGTGCACAATCTTTATAAAGCCAATAAGACTATAAGCTTACTCCGCTTCCTAGTTATTAGTAAAACTTACGCCACTTCCTGGTCTTGTGTTTTAATATTCATGTAAGCGATCATATTAATAACATGTAGCATAAGAAATCGCGCACTATTAAAATAACATTAAATGGGGAATTTTCCCGTACATTTAAGATTTTGCTGCTTTTAGAACAGTTTTATTTATGTACCGAAAGAAAATACACTTTCTGAACAAAAATAATTTGTTTGCGTACAGGAAATAGATTACATGAAATTACGTCAAAAGCTGCAGCTAAACTTAATTACTCTATTTTTGATTTATCGTTCAAAAATTTTAAAGAAAAATCTGAAGCATAAATAACTTTATGTAAAATCTAAGCTTTTGGCTTATCTCGGGGTGCCTATCCGCAAGGCACTAAACTTTTGTTTTTATCAAAAGCGCAACGAATTTCCGCCAGGTCTTCGCGATCGGTCTCGTGGAGTAAACGTTACCACGCTTCTGAATTCTCGTGACGCTGAACTAAACGGTCTAAAATAAGGAAATAAGCGTGGGTGCAAACCCGATAAAAATATGGAGGTCAACAAGGTGGTGCTGGTTATCAACGTGGTGCATATAGAGATCGACAAGTTGGTGCCAGTTTCTTGGACACTGAGTACCAACTTTATATCACCTTTCGCGTTTAACAGGCTATAATATATTGCCTTTCAATAAGGAAATAACTTGTTATTGTTTTTGTACTTAATATGAACGATCAAAAAAGTGCAAACAACCGGTTTGAAAATTGTTTCCATTTTGTTCATTAAAAAATGTTCAAAACTTATTTACGACACTCTAAAATTAAGGGCACCTGTAAGCACATGTAAGCGAGTTGTTACCTGTTACAACGCTCATGTAAGCAGCCATGTAAGTATCATTTAAGCGCCATGTAAGCTCATGTAAGCAGAATCCTGTTACAACGAAGTTGTAACACAATTGAGCTTGGTTTTCAATAAATTCGCGTTTACGACTTTATTGCAAAATCAGACTCATGTAAGCAGCTGTTACAACGGAAATTTCGTTACGAGCTTACATGACGCTTACATAAGCGTGGTAACCGGTTACAACTCGCTTAGGATTTGTAATTTTAAAAAACGCCTAAATTTAGTACAAAAATGCTGAAAATATTTTTTCTTTATGCTCTTGTTTTGATCATTTCCAGTCATATTTTTTGTACTCATGCTCTAACTCAAGGAATAAAACAGAATGTTACCATAGAAGTAAAAGTACTTTCCAGTGGTACCAATTTTTATTATGCCAAAAATTCGAGGCCCAAAGCCGATTTGCTTGCTGTAGAGAATTTGATTAACTATGGAACTGTGATAAATTATTCTCAATCACGTAAGTAAAAGTTGTAAAAAATAAAGTTGAAAATTTTAGGTGGTAATAGTGGGAGTCGATGTGTTACAGTTTCAAATGGTGATGACATGTGGAGCATTTGTACACAACGGCTTAATTTAGAGTTAAATGCATGTATAAATAAAAATCCACAAGTTTCAAATCCAAATCTTATCTATGTAATTTTTAAAAAGTTCAATTTCGATTCATTTATAGAGTCTTTTTTTAGCCTGGACAACAAATATGCTCATGACATTTAATTTGTAACTGATTCTTTTGCTACATAGATCTTTGAAAGCTTCTTTAATCGTAAATAAAACTATTATTGAATATTTTAAGATGAATAAACATGTTTAATTTCTGATTGTGTTTATCGTATTTTTTTTAACTTCACTTTTAATCCAAACATGGTTTGATCAAATTCTCGGTTTACATTACTAGATTCGAGTTGCACTTTTTATCAAGATAAAAACTTTTTCCACTAAGAGGTTATTCAATAATAAGTCATCAAATTTTTTGACTTTTTAGACCTCTCCCCATCAATCATGGGCATAGATGAAAAGGGTGGAAACTTCCATCCCTAATGCGCAAAATAGGATACACCGATGCAATTTTAGTTAAAATTAGATCAGCTATAGAAGTTTTTGTCCTAAAAATACTATTTTATGAAGTCTGGTTCATCAACTTCAGTGCCAAAAGGTAGGTACCATGAAACAACAAGATATGGACTGAGACCGAGAACTTGAAAAATAACCATTTTTAAGGAACACTCTTTCAAAATGAGGTACTCTGAATTTCGAAAAATAACGACGGGATTGTGTTCCTCATAGTCAAAACCCTCGAGTACAAAAATTGGCGCAACTATAGAAATTTTATCCTAAAAATATCATTTTCTAAGGAGCGAATCACCAACTTCAGAGCCAGAAAAAAATACCTGATCTCCCTAGAATTGACCCGAGACCAAATAAAAACAAAGCAGAGATGTTGTAGATAATGTTTAGGGCCAACCGGAGAACATGGTTAGCACAAAATTTTTGGCTAAAGCGATTTCTTTGAATTTTTCACTCTTTCAGTGAATATTATTTATTAATTACATAAACAACTACAAACAAAACCATCTTTGTATAAAGTATTATCACAATTTACTGCTTGCCACCCATTTTGACCACTATCAGGAGCAATTGTTAGAACATAACAGTTAAGGAATAAATTAGGTGTGAAAGCAGGGGCTACAGGCAATGGGTTTCTTGTGAATGGAACATTTGGTCCATCAATAAAAGACAATATCGAATTTTGGCGGTGAAGTCCAATCCATGTAACATGCCAGGCTCCTTCGACTACATCTTTCACAATTTCTGAAAATTCAAAATTAGAGTATTTGTTTATTCATGGTTTATACTTGCTACAAACTCATTTTCTCCGGGGTAACGAATCGATGCTAAGATTCCATTTTTCCTTCGGCATTCTAAATTGGCTTCGCTCCATGTCATCTTTCTAGATTCTACCTAAAAATATAATATTGAATGGTTTTTGATTTATTGTTATATAATACCTAAGCAGAGGGGCCAATATTTCCTAAAAATTTGTGGGGGGAAGGGTCACAGTAGTAAACCAATGCATATTCCTTTTTGTGGAGTTGCACAAAAAGTAATTGTTAAGTTATTATTTAAAATAGCGCGATACAATAAAGGTAAAATGATTTTCCTGTTATGTAGGGACCCACCGTCCCCCAAGGGGTTTCGGTGAACAATGAAAATATAATTCGAGTGGAGCTCGACCCATTGACTTTATGACGTTTCTCGAATGTTTCAGAATGATGACGATATTCTAGAATGGAGTGATGACGTCATTCTTCTCGAAGGTTCGAGAATGATAACGTCATTTCGTAATATTCTACAATCCTAAGCCCAAGCCTAAGTCTAAAGACTTTATCATATTGGGGCAACTTCGACCCCCCCCCCCAAGTTGACAATTAAAAAAAGGTCGCCAAATGTTTTTCTTCAATAATCTCTTTATAGTATTTTTGTGATTTTGTTAGTAAGTACGTTATATAGTGAACGTCACCCGCGTCGCTTTTGAAACCCTCAAAGTGGTGACTTGTTTTGTTTTTTTCTCCCTTTAAATGTGCTTATCATTTGCATGTATAATGTATGGTCCGATTCCGCGCCGAATCAGGCTAGTATTTAGTAATATGGCCAAGTTTTTTGCCGGAGGGATGGTAAAGGGGTTAGCTTTAAAATTGTAAGAAGGGTCCATTTCTTGGCCCTTGCCCAGGTTTGTTTTTATCAAATTACATAAAAACATTTATTAGTAGGTGCATAAAAATACCAGCCATCTTGACAACCTAAAAATTTAAAATCAACATTTAAGAAATGCAAGTTATACAAACGTCTTTTCGATGAAGCCTGGTCATAATTTATAACAATTCCTTGATTGATAAAATTTCCATCAACAAAAGAATCAGCTTTAGGTCGAGTAAGATTCTTTTGTACAGATGGTTTCAGTTCAACTACTTCATTGGCAACAGTACTTGTATAAACTTTATTATCTAAAGTTTGGGCAAAGGTAGTTAGAATAAAAAGAGTGAGAAATATTATGACTTCTTTCATTATAAACTAAAAAATTAGCTTGTTAAAAAAATATAGTAATAAAATTAAATTTTTAATGGGAATTTGAGGTAGGGGGTAGCTCCTTGATGGAGGAAGTTGAAACAAAGATGTGGCACTCAAGTCGCTAAGAGTATGAAGGGAATGGTAACGCTTTACTTTAAAAAAATTTTACCCCCTATCTACGTACACATATAGAGGATTGGAAACATAAATGGTCAGTGGGCTCCAAAATTACAACTTCTTCGTGGGGGAGGTCGGCCACTTTTGCGTGGGAGGTCAAATTTTGTGATTGTTTAATAAAAAATTTAAAAAAAGTGACGATCAGAAAAAGATCGCGTCTCTATTTTTTTACCCCAATACAATTTCTCAAAATTTAACACTTTTTCTACTAGTGTAAAGATGATAACACTAAACAATAAATTATCTAACAAGGAAGAAAAACAACTTCGTAAATAAATTGATTAATCTAAGAAAGAACCTACCAAAATATGTTTTTACTTACGTAATTGTATAAGAATATTTGGAACCAGTTCACTATTTGTGCCTTACTTATCATGGTTCAAAAGACAAAAATTTTTTTCTTTAAAATCAACTGAAAAACTCCTATTTAGGGGTTTTTAGTCGAAGAACACATGATGATGTTATTTTTGCGCGAAAAGCTAGAAAAAATGCCTAAAATGTATAAAATTAGAACATCATTCTTTCTTATCCCAGCGGTCCTCTTTAGGGCCACAAAGGGTGTCATGGCCCATGCCCCAGAGCGTCTCCTCTCTGGAGCACCCCGAGTAACGCAAAATGATGGGCTATCAAGATTTTTGGAGTTAAAAACCCCTAAATAGGAGTTTTTCAGTTGATTTTAAAGAAAAATTTTTAACTTTTGGACCATGATAATTGGGGCATAAATAGTGAACTAGCTCTAAATATTTTGTTTAACTTTATAAATTCTAAGTTTTTAACATTAACAATCAACTAATTTAGTTCAAAATGGTTTTTAATGGATTTTATTTGTGCTGGTGCATTTCATTTCAATTATTTGTGAGTTTATTCTATTTTTTTATTTTTACAGGATGGAGTAAACAGGCTCCAGGGCCACTCAACCCACGAACCACTCAACCCGGACAACCCAACCCATTTTTGGTGAATAACAAGACAAAGGGAGGTATATGTACCCCCTGTATCCCCCTCAAATACACCTATGAGGTCGCCCCCAAAACCTATATAATGTGTCCAAGATCATCGTTCTAGGAACAATGATCTTGGGCACATTGGGCACCAGGAGGTCAACCTGTAGATGCCGGTTAACCTCCTGGTCGGCAGTCAAAGTGCCATATCTCTGCAAGAATAGAAGATTTTTCGATGCGGTTTTTTTTAAGTTGTTTCCATACAATGGCGCACATTATATAACAAATCTTAATGTTTTAGTTTTCTTTTGGTATAATGAACGCCAGAAGTATACCGAATAATAAAATCAGAATAACTCGTGAAATAAAATCTTTTCATGATGTTTCGCTAACCGATATCGTTGTAAGTAATTTTTAGAAAGATAAAATTGAAATATAAAAAAATACAAAAATATTTCAAGGCATATATGCAAAAATATGGACATCTAGAAGCTGCAAAACAGATAGATAAAGCTGGAGGTAATGCTCCTGTTGATGAAGAAACTATTGTAAAAAATGGAATTAAGTAAGAGATGAACATTTTTTGTGCGATGATTATTCCCCCTCCACATTTTGGCCAACTTCGCGCGGCAAAATATGGGGTTGAGAATGGGAGGGGGGGGGGGTCTTCGTGTGTTTTTAATGGCCAAAAAGTTCCCCTTACCGACCCTCATGATTGGACAAATGGATGGGATTGGACAAATGGACGAAATTTTTTTTAATGGGTATTTTTCAGCTAAAAAGGCTCTGAAATTTACGCTTTTTGATGAAAAAATTATATATTCATTTTTTGGTTAAAATGTTGGTCAGGACCGCTCCCCTCCAAGTGGCCCTTTTCTAAACCCTGCCAAGGTATGTCGTGATGGAAGGGGATGGTAAAAAAATTAAAATCTCTATTTAATTTTTTTTTATTCTTTAAGCTTTTTAGACATTTACAAAAATATTTGGGTGTAAAAGAAACTGGCGAACCTGACGAGGAGACCAAAAAAGCAGTCATAGCACCACGTTGTGGTATAAGTGATATACAAAATATAATGGGTAAAAATATTTTTAGTATTTTTGATTTCTCATCATATATGAACAAGAAAGGGGGAAAAGCTACCTCGAGGCTATATGGTATTGATCAAAAAAAGGTTGACACCCATTTACATTATTTAAAAAAATGTTATATAGCTTTTATGTTTTGGGTTATATCCCGAGGCTCAGCTATATAGCCTTGAGATTTGGAATCAAAGTCTCAACTCAGCCGGCTTCGCCGCTCCGAGGCTATATGAATCTTTAACTTTTGGCTCGATGCTACATGAGGGGGGGGGGGAAGACAGTCCCCCCGTTGGTAATTTATATTTCTTACATCCTTTTTCAGACCCCGATACTGGGTTACCTTATCAATGGGAAAGTAACAAACGCAATTTAACTTATGCATTTTATGCCTTCAATCCAAAAATCGACAAAGCTGTGCAAAGGTGAGTAAAATTTTTACTTTTTCTCAATCAACAATTTTTAGAATGGCTATAAGAGTAGCTTTCAATCGTTGGGCTAGTATTTCACCATTTAAATTTCGTGAAGTAACTGGGATTACGGGTATAACGCCAGATATTCTGGTTGGATTTTTCTCTCGTTGCCATGATGATCCAGATTGTTTTGATGGCCCATTAGGGGTTCTTGCACATGGATATTATCCAGAAGATGGGCATCTACATTTTGATTTGGACGAACATTGGGCTTATCCTGGTAGTGCAGCAGATAAACTGGACCTTTCAATGTAAAAAACCATTATAGCCCCCAGAGATGTTTTGGGAATGGGAATTCTCAAAGCTCAAAATCATTTTGGGAATGGGAATTCCCAAAACTTCAACATCATTAAATTTGTTACGGGAATTCCCATTTTCATTCGCAAAATGATTTTGAGTTTTGGGAATTCCCGTTCCCAAAGTGATGTTGGAGTTTTAGGGATTCCCATTCCCAAAATGATCATGGAGTTTTGGGAATTCCCATTCCCAAAATGATTTTGAGTTTTGGGAATTCCCATCTCCATTCCCGGAATTCCCATTCCCAAAACATCTCTGATAGCCCCCCTCCAAATCGCCATAAGTCAGTGAAAACCGAATGATCCCTCTTATGTCTTAAAGGACCATTCCGGTTGGAAATTTTTTTGCCAATTTTGGTGATATTCAAACGAGCTCTTAATTCAATTCTTGAAGCGAAAATTTTGTATAGATGTCTTTATAAAAGTTGTGGAGCAGGTTTTCAGCATTCAAATGAGTGGTCAACGAGCTCTCAATTCAATTCTTACAAGGAGATATGGCCATTACAAGAAACCGTTAAATTTTAACGAGGAACAAACACAGATGGGGCCCTAGATCCACCATAGAGGATTTTTTCAAAAATTTTCGTATTCGTAATCATCTCTTGATTCTGTCAAACAAATTTGTCTTATCTCCGAGTGTTAAAAAATGATATAATTTGTCAAAAAATTGCATTTTTTCAAAAAAAAGCAATTTTTTGTGACAAGTTTTGGTGAAAATTGGTATAATAAAAATTGTGAAAAATGATCATTTTTCAAAAATTTTCAAAATAGGAGAAATCATAAAAGACCAAGGGGAAAATTCAAAGTTTTCAGGAACGAGGTGAAAGTCATCTCATCCTCTTCCCTTCTTTGTGCCACTACCCAACTTGGAGGTTCCCATCATCTAGTGTAACAAACAAACAAAAAATTAAATTTAGGATAAAATCTATTGATCTCCTCGAAGTAGCAACGCATGAAAGTGGGCATATACTTGGTGTCGACCATATCCCTAATACCGAATCTATAATGTTTGCAAGATATTTCCCTAGAAACGACTCTTCAAGAAATTATATAATTAAAAAATTACATAAACTTGATATAGAGAGTATTCAATCAATATATGGTAGAGTAAAAAGTGAAAAAAGTTAAAAAATATTTTAGGGAACGGTACCGGAAGTCCCTCAAGAGGCCCACCCATACTGCCAAATAGAAAAACAGAACAACCAGAATCTACCACTATTGAACAAAAAGATATCACACCAGAGCCGAAAACTACAATCAAAACAAATGCACCAAGTATTATTTTTGCCAAATTTAAATCCTGCTAATTCGCTGAAACACCCTGTACTTTTTTGGTCATCAACATAAGAGAGGGGTCATAAATTTTCGAAGCTTTACTTTTACCCATCGCAAATTTTGGGGAAATATGGACCACCTTTGCCCAGATTTAGCCCCAAATAAAGTAAATATATTTTAATTTTAGCATCAAATTCAGAATCTGTAGCTGGTGCTAGCACTTGTGTAGAAATAAAATTGGGAAATAGTATGTGGAAGATCTGCACAGAGCAATTTGGCTTATCTCTAGAAGATTGCTTAGCACGAAATCCATTAATTAAAAACCCAGATATGATATATGTAAGTGTTAGAAATTTATCTAAAATTTGAACATTTTTAGCCTGGACAAAAAATTTGTTCATGAAAAATTGCTGATCTTCATAAAAATATGCAAATGATTTGTGTACTATATTGTGATATGTGTAATAAATAAATACTTTTTGAATTTTAATAGCAAAAAGTACATGCTTAGATCAATTATATGAGTGGAGTCAATGGCTTTTCCGGGAAGGAACTCGGAGGCATAACTGGACAGGATGTCAAGAAATTGACCTTCCGCTCAAAATCTCAAAATGTCCATTTACCTCCTTCCCCGCGCAATAAAACATGGCAAAAAATTGAAAAGAAAAAAATTTGGCAACTTTTAAATCGTTAACTTGGAGTGGATGAAAAAATTCTTGTCCCTTCCACCATGCAAATTTTTGAGAAATATGGACCCACTCTGACTCAAGGTAGTTCATCCCCTTCGGCCTAAGCCTAAAAAAATCAAAGAAGCTTCTTTATTTTTGTCAGCAATGCACTTTTAGCTACGTACCAAAGTTGCCCTAAAAGAAATCATTGGTCATTTTCATTTTTCTGCGCAAGTTGAGATGATAACAAATTTTTGTCAGTCGATCTTTTTTCTTTTTCTTTAACCTTGTAGACAATTGCAGACGTAAATTTGTTTTGATTTTTTTCATCGTTCTCATTAAAACCGATTATCAAACCACTTTTATGTAATCTAACTTCCCCGAAACTCCGAAAATTATAGAACTATAAATTTTTCCATAAGAGGGTGACTAAAATCATTAAAAACAAATACCAACAAAAATTTTTTGTCAATCCATTCATGTTTCTAGTCAATTGAGTCACCCTCTCCTTCTTAAAAGTTTATTAATTTTTCTTCTTGTGTACAAGATTTTTTGATTAATGTGAATTAATTTGAGATTTGGTAAATTTGTTTATTTTTGAAGGCCCAGAGTGTGTTGACGAGAAACAGTCATCGACAAAACAGTGGCCCCCATGGATCTTATCCATGGAAGCCCAGGCCATCTTGATCTGACTCTATGGAGGACCAGACCCCTTCGTCTCTGAGAACGAGACCGAGAGAAAGGGTCAGGCCAAAGGAATCTGGGGTTGGGAGGCCCCTGCACTCGGCTCAAATTCATGTTTGTGCTTGGTCTTTGAGGGTCTCGGCCACATGCATGGGGTCTGGGATCCTTTGGCTCTGTTCTCAAGATGGCTTGGTCTCCTTAGACCCCGGCTCCCGAGGGGACCAAAGCCCATGTCAAAACAACACAAAAAACTTTTATTTGGAGAAAATCGTGCTGATAAACTACAATTTGCACTTGAAAAATCCTACGAAAAGAGCTTGCTTATATACTTTTTGTGAAGGTCAGAAGGTGGTTAGGGCACAGCTGAGACGAGGAGGGGTTACAATTTTGTTTATTTCAACTGTTAAAGCCCTGAGGTTCCCTCAGACGGCACCTGAAGCCGTTCGGGGGGATCTTGGGGTTTTGTTTGAAGATCTAGTTTTCAAACCTGCTGTAAACATATTTCTAAAATAAATTCAATTGTAAGATTAAAATCTTTTAGCAATGAGAATATATTTGGATATTTTGACATTTTTATTCCTATTATGCTGTCTATATGTTAATAGTGCACCCATAGAAGACAACCAAAAAAGTAATAATTCTAGTGTTGAACAAATTTTCACCACAAATACATTGGAAATTGTTAATGTTACAAAAAAAGGATCAAAACAACGTCCAAAAGCCAACAGCCGTATATGTGACGATTTTGAATTTATGGATTGCGAGTTTTTACAAGACAAATAAATAGTTCAATGTATTTTTATCAAATTTTTACATTATTTTTTGTAAATAAAGTAAGAAAAAACTAATTCAATACACGACTACAAACAAATCCATCTTTGTAAACAGTGGAATCACAATTAACACCTTGCCAACCGTTTAAATCCCCTTCCGGCCTAATCATCAAAACATAGCAGTTAGGATCAATTGAGGGTGTAAAATAAACTGTTACTGGTAACATATTTTTCATAAATGGAACAGCAGCACTATCAATCCAGGTCAATCCTGAACTATTTCTATGTAAACCTATCCAAGTTACATGCCAGTCTCCATTGGTAACATGATGAGTTAAGTCTTGAAAACTTGATTTAATAAAGGAATAATAACTTTTTTTACTTGTGACAAAATAATTTTCATCCTCTGAAATTATGGTTGCTAAAATGCCATCTCTTTTTTCACATTCGGTTTTAGCAGCATCCCAAGTTACGGATCGGGGTTCTACCTAAAACTTTTTTGAGAGGGGTCAAGAATTGCATGATTTACTCCCCCTTTATGGATTACATATTACTTGAACAGCTTCTTTTTTTATTCCATAAAACACAGTGTAATAAACTATCCCTCTAAATTTCAAAAAGCTGGACGTTCCACCCCCTTAATTTTGGGTGATCCCTCAAAATTTTGATGGCATTGAGTGCTCCACCAACCCCCTCTAATTTGGGGGTGAGTGGGTGAGGTATTGTTACAATGTCACATTTTCTTACATAAAAACATTTTTGAGTTGGTTTATAGTAATGCCATCCATCAGGGCATGTTTTATCACTATCACATTCTTTTATTTTTCCATCTTCAATGCATAGCTTTGGAGTATAAGATGTTGTGTCACCACTTTTAAAAATGTTGATAGGAATTTTTCTAGGATCTTGGCCTTGAATAATAAATATATTGAGGCATAGAATCAATATACTAAAGATGAAAATAAAAACATTCAAGGTCATTTCTAAATTTGTACTTGATAAAGGTACATATGAAAAATCATAAGAATGACAAGTAAATTTTTTGGATATTCACCGACATTGTCGTTGCTAGGATTCAAGTTCGGAGGCACTTAAGTGAAAAAACTATTTTTTTGGAGCATATCCCCTCCCCTCGGTGATCCCTTCTATACATGAGTAAGGGGTCCATCCAATTGGACCTACATGGGCAAGGTAAAGGGAGGATCCGCTGAGATGGGCTCTCTCCCAAATCTTTTTTTTGTTCGAAAAAGTCGATTTTCGCAGCAAGGAGTGCAATGAGCTTTTTTGACAAAAACCTCGTTTTTGGCGCAAAAAAGCCATTTTTGGCAAACTTTTGTGAAAAAATGGCATTTTTTATGAAAAATGGACATTTTTGCCCCTACGCAAAAATGGTCAACCCAGCTCCGTACGAGAGTTCATTATCTGAACACTTCATCAACCAAAAACTTGTGTATTTTTATGTAATTTAATGAAATATACAAGAATTGACAGTTGATGAAGTATCCGGTTGATGAAGCGTCTAGATGATGAAGTATCCAGTTGATAAAGTGTCCCTGGTTGATGAACTCTCATACGGCCACCCCCTTCACACAAAGTTTCGGGATTTTTTAATGTGACTATAAAACTTTAGCTTAGTGTGACTATAAAGTTTTAAACCAGATTTACAGGACAAAAAACATTTAAAAAAAGATATTCTTATGCAACAACAAATCAGTAAATCAAAATCATAAAGTAAATCATTTTATTATTAAATAAATATTTAACAAATATGAACTTGATATAATCGACACTTTGCCTATTTTCTTTTGGCCTGCAAATTGGAAGAGTTCTGGATCAGTCTTATCAATATCTTTAACATGAAAGCCTGGGTGTAGCCAAGGGATGGCTGTACGACTGAAGACCCCATTCCGTTATTGGCACAAACTTTTTTTATAATAAAATTGACCCCTTATGATTTTTAAAGATTTTTCAGATTTTTTTTGAAGTTCATCTCTCCTCGTCGTCAAATCATGTTTAAATCCCTGCTGGTATGCCAAAACTTATGACCATAGACGTAACTAAAGAGGTGGGTACTAGGGGGGATATATCCCCGTAGTAAAAATCCAAAAAAGCTAATATATTCCCTCAAAATTGCACCCTCATTGAAAAATGTATTGGACAATAAATTTAACACCGCCCCAGGTGGTCTGTACAAAGGTGAAAAGGGATTGTTAATTTTCGAATAAAATAATAATATATAAACATACGCAAATTTCTATTAAATGAGTATGAGGATTCACATGAGGATCCTCATTATTGTGTAAGATTCTTAAATTTATTTATTAAAATTTTACAATTAGTAATTTTTACTAGAGTTGAAAAACCCGTATAAAATATCAGGAGCAGGAAGGAGGAGGAATGCGTATCAATTCGGGGAGGGGAGGGTAGGAGGTAAGTTGTGGGTATAGGTGAAAAGGGGGTGGATAAATCCACTCTCCCAGCGCAAAATCCGGAAAAATTTATGTTTAAAAATGCAATAATTGGTATTTTTTACTCTTATTGACCTCTCCGCGCAAATTTTTTCGACAAAAATCCACCCCCTATTTTCACCTATGGCTGAGGGGGGGGGGGGTCTAGCGTCATAACTAGGGTCAAAATTTGATGGGAGGATTTGGGTTTGGGGTGTATGAAGTTGATTTTTTTCGAAAAATTTTACATATTCCATCTAAAAAATTATTGAAATTTTTTGAGAGTTGAGTAATGGGAGATTCTCCAGTCTCCCCCCATAATTACAGCATTTGGTCTTTGTTACAGTGTGAACATACATGGGCAAGAGGGGGTGGGGGACTTCCTAATTCTTCTTATTGGCCGAAAAATTGTGATACCACTTCTTATTTTGCCCAAAATCCGAAAAAATACACAAGAGTCCCCTCTTATGTTTTTGTCAAAATTTGAAAAAAGGTCGATGTTTTGTAAACACGCTTAAATTTGGACCCATTTTTTATTTTCGGGCTCTGTCCCCCCTCCCTGCTTGCTCATATATGAATATAATGGATCGATTTTTGTTTTAATTTCGGTTCGTCTTTCCAGCTCTAATTTTTACAAGGCTCGAAAGCATGAGATTTCAGTGAATTTTTTAGTTTGTTTGAGCATTTATCCCATCTAAACAAGATTTCTTCATCATCCAAATGTTTAGAGACCCTGGTATTATCAGTATTTAGAGCTGTATTGGAAATTGGTATTGATGTGGTGGGAATTTGTTCTTGTTCTCTTTCATATTCAATGTCAGAAAATTGATCACAATCAGTTACTAATATGAACTTTCCATCTGAACTTTTACCTAAAAAAGATTATACCCTGTTTCTCAAATCCCCCTCCCACAAAAAAGTTCAACAAATTTCGATAAAACTCAAATTTTTTTTTAAATTGCTATAAAAACTGATCAACTTTTTACTCAAAAACATAAAAATTTTGGATCGGTGGGGTGTGAGTTTTCAAAGTTTCAATAAAGGATATCTAAAAATTCACCTGCTAACAAATAAACAATATCCTTCTTCAAAAATATTCCACATACACCTGGCTCAGGTGGTGTATAAATCCATGGGTTTCTTATAAACTTTTCATATGCTGTTTTGTTTAATTTATTTGGACCCTAAATTTTATACTCTTAAAAATCAAAATGTGATGCAGCAGCTGATTTTCGAAAATTGTATCCCCCTCTACCCCAAGATTTTATAAAAGATTACGTTTGTTTAGTTATATTGTGTTGGGAAGAGGGGGTCAATTTGTAGAGGGGAGGGTTGCTTTATGTCGAAGAGGGAGCTGTTTTATGACAAGGTCGATTCTCAAAAATTTTGCCGAAAAATGAAAAAAATGAATTTTTGAAGAAAAATTGCTAATAAATAATTGAAAATGAAGGGAATTTTAAAAAATAAAATTTCTAAAAAATTATTGGAGACACCTTAGGAACTCCTTCAATTTTTGGCCAAGGAGCAGTTGGGGAAGGGGAGAGAGTAAAATTCGTGTACAAGTTTAAAAATTATTTCTGTTCTGACTTTAAATTGTTCGAGAATTGTGACTTCGTAAATATAGTAAACTGTTTCGTTAGTATCAAGATTTATCAAGAGCTTAATATTGTCAACACGAATTTTTGAAACTAAAAATTTATGTTTAAACAGCCAATTCGTTTCAAAAAAATATCATCCGAAAATTCATAAAAATTTTGGATATTAGATATTAAAAAAGTTCTCCATTTTTATACAAAAATGCTTCATTTTTCATGAATTTTCCGATGATATAAGGTTTTTTCAATAGGAGGAAGAGGACTTTTAAGGACAAACATAAATCTTACCCCCAGTCAGCATCACAAAAAGTTTTGTTTAGTGGATTTTCGCTACATGAGCATGCATTTACTATCTCAATTGATGCAAAAATAATGCATAAACTTCCATAAGTTAATATGTTGATGCGAAACATTTTGCTAAAATAAAATTTTTGTTATGACTTTTTTGAGAAGTTTTGAGCAGCTAAAAAAGCCGGATGTTATCACAAAAAATCCGATTCATACATGACCAAAGGTGGTAATAAATTACCACAGAGTTGTACGGTTGTGCCGACCGAAAAAGGAAGATTGTTTTGTGTCCCAAACATCTCAAAATCATGTTCCTCACCTATGAAAACCTATAGAAAGTCAAAATTAGCAAATTTGAGATTTGCAAAAATCATCAATTTTTATTCACACAAAAATAGGGGTTTTGGCGAACTTTAAACGTCCATAAAATTTTATAGGAAAATTTTTTTAAATTTTCCTCCCATTAAAGTTTTCTCTGATGTTTGCTCCATAAAATGCAAAAGAAGTTGTGAAAAAATACCTTTACAAAAAAAGTAGTTACACTTTTATGATAGGTTACCCCCCTGTGAAAAAATGGTATGCCGCTTAAAACTGTCATAAAAAATTATAGGAAATGTTTTACTAAATTTCTTCTGGTACGT
>JAQGCP010000152.1:0-21006 GCA_034699885.1 Acrobeloides thornei
GGAATACTATATTTTGTTTTTAATGGTTTAAAAACTAAATGTTGAGTATTTATAGAGATTATGAGTTTTTAGTACAAAATTTTGGAACTAGGTTACTTGGGGGAGGGGGGGGGGGTCCACTTAACATGACCCAAAATTCCAACGCCCAGGCTAAGGCCAAAGCTAATGCCAAGGCTAAGGCCAAGGCTAAGACCAAAGCTAAGGCCAAAGCTAAGGCCAAGACCAACGCAAAGGCTAATGCTAAAGCTAAAGCTAAGACCAAAGCTAAGTCCAAGGCCAAGAGTAAGACCAACGCCAAGGCTAATGCCAAAGATAAAGCCATGGACTTAGCTTTGGCCTTGGCCTTAGCCTTGGTATTAGCTTTGGCCTTAGCCTTGGGGTTGGAATTTGGGGTCATGTTAAGTGGCCCCCCCAAGTAACCTAGCTCCAAAATTTTAGTTTTATAAGTACAATTATTTTTTCTTCAAAGAAATGGGTTTAACAAAAATTTTTATTAGACATTGTAAATAAATTTATTATATGTTATATAAAATTATAAGTTATATAAAATACAAAATACAAAAAACTGTATTTTTAGGGGGTCAAAAAATGGGTGTTATTGACAATGATTGAAGTGTAACTTTATTTCTACCCGAGAAAGATGTCTTGCGATCTTCCCAAAAGTTGTAGCGCGTGGACTCAACATTTCAATGACATTAAAACCATGATTCAATCTTTTGGGGTTTCTGAAATATGCCATTTTTACTAACGACCAGGAGGCGAAAAAGTAGGTGGCACAACCCAAATCACCCTGGGTGGTACCATCCAGGGCCGTACGAGCTCCGAAGTCTTGGGAAAGCCCTACCCGGAAATTTTCAAAATTTGCCTTGGTCCCCCCTTTATGTTTTTTTCCGAAAATTTTTCAAATTTTTAGGGAAAAACATAAGGGGGGACCCTTATGTTATGATCTTTTCGATTCTTCAAGTCGGGTATGCTCTACAAAACTATGTAGGTCTCATCAAAAATTTCCAGACTGAGTTCGGACGTGTTCCTTGTAAGGTTTAAAATTGTCTATCCCCATTTTTCTAATCTCACAATTGAGAGTATATTTTCCAAATGATATAAATATAAATTTTTTCTCTTTTTCTCTCTACAAGAAACCTAAAGGCTTTGAGTCAGTTTATGCATTACAAAGAATGTGGTATAAGCAATATTGTTAGACTTCCCTTACGCACATACTGATAAGGTTTACAAGCAAACATAAAATTTGGTCCTTAGCAATCGATTTTCATACTCGTCATCATAATGCCTGTTTTATATTATTCATCCCTCTTTTTCGAAACAACTTTTATAACAATAAAGTTGTATTCAAAGAGATTAATTTTATTTTATTTTTTTATTTTATTTTATTGATAGTGTTTTTAGATTTTATTTACAATACACGATGGCACAATTGACGAATCAACAATTTGTTGAAATAATTCTCTGCATTTTTGTGGCGGTAATTGTTTTTTCAACTGTTTTTTATTTATTTAAATAATTTAGCCACTTGCTATATTTTTGCATGCTGATAAAACAATAGACAATCATTTTTGGATAAGTTTAGTGATATATATCATTTGTTGGGTACCGTCGATTCTCATCTTCTTCTTTTGGTATCTTCTTTTTGGTATTTGGATACTTTGGCTCGGATGTATTCTTCATGCTTTGTGGTACTGTTTCAAAAGATAAGATGCCGATATCTAATGAGCATTATGTTAACGTTAATATTTCAAATAAGTAATTAGCAAAAAATTAATGTTTTCTTTTAAATTTATCGCTTATATAAAATTACAATGCATTTTTAATAAATCTTCAATAATAATTATAATAATAAACTGAAGACCGTGCGCCTTCGGCGCTTTCGAGCTGAGTTCTTGAGCGTCTCTCCCAAGCGGAGCTTCTGAGAGACACTCCAGATCGACACTGCCGAGCGGCAATGAAATTCGCATGAATATGTTCTATTAGTAAGCTATAGACGTCCTAGTACATACTAGGGGGCGAAAAAATGGGTGATAGCACCCAAAATTCACCCACCCATCACCCAGTGGGTGGCATCACCTATCACCCATGGGTGAATCACCCACAGTCACCCATCACCCACTGGGTGAATCACCCATCACCCACTAGTAAATCGATTTTTAGTGGATGATGAGTGATTGTGGGTGATTCTCCCAGTAGATGATGGGTGATTTGGGTGATCCACCCTGAGTGATGGGTGGGTTATGGGTGAAGGCACCTTTTCGCCCCCTACCAGTGGCATAGTGGTATATCGTATTAACAGTTTGGATCTCACCTTCAAAATTTAGTCCGAACACACAAACGTACAGACGTTACACGTTTTATATAAGAAGATTTTTATTATATAAGAACATAGTTTTTATAAGAACATAGTTTAAATCGATTTTTATTCCTTTCTATGCTTTTCTATTTCACCTAGAGGGGCTACAAAAGCACCAACTAAAGCTATGCCACTGGTAGTTATTCCCATAAACCCAAGAGTTGCAAAATTGTAATTATCTAGGATATAACCACCTAAAGCTGGAGCAAGAGCGCGACAAAGAACTTCTACACTACTTGAAAAGCCCAAAATTATACCCTGAAATCAAAATATATTGGAGTATTTTGTATTATTTTACCTGTTCATTTGGTTCAACACTTGAAGTAATCATGCTATCGGCAACCGCACCAACTAGACTCATACCAAGAGCTAATGGAGGTAAAATCAGTATCAATTGCCAAACTTGTTCAAAATAGACAAATTGAAACGTGGTAAAAAGCTAAAAAGAGTTTTAAAAGTTTTACAAACAACTCAAAAACTTACAACACAAATATTTCCTAGCAATAAAAGTTTTGGCTCGGTTGTGCGAGCTCTCAGCCATCCAATACCAAAACCATTAACAAACATTAGAAAAACTCCTGTTAGTGCTTGAATTGTGCCGTAACCGCCAGCAGTCATATTAAATTTTCTAATCATATACAACTAAATTATTATTTATGAAAAGATGCAGTAAAATTCATAAATACTTGCAAATTCATAAATATGACCCATAAAGGAAATAAGATTAAAATTTTCTTTGAAAAGGCATTAAAAACATTTGGCCTGCTTAGAACTTTGTAAGTTGCTTCCCATGATGTTTTATTTGATTTTGATGCATCTTTTTCTTCCTCACTAACCTAAAGCGTAAAGGTTTTTCTATACTTTGAATAGTATTTTTTATACAGTCGACTCTTGCCACCCAAAAATTTTTATCGGTTCTGGCTCCGGTTTCACCCAAAAAAACTTCTTTCGATTCCGATTCCATTCAAAAATTTTTGCGGTTTCAGTTCCACATCAGGAACCAGAACTGGAACAGCGAACGGGCCATCACCACTATCACGTGGCACACCATCTTTGCGCACATAAAGGTGTGTTCAAAGATGGTGTGCTAAATGATGGTGTGCGTTCTGATTGCGTTTCGGTGGGTCGACTGTGTCACGGCGTCCGAAACTTGCTCAAAGGTTGCGAAAACTCAAGACTTTATGGCCGAATGGCTTGGACATGAACAATTGACTAAAGATGAAAAGGTCGAGTCCCGCTTTCGTTCAATTGTTTTAACTATTTTACCTTTTTATTGTTTAAAGAAAGCCCGCATGTTTTATACTCATCAAAACGAATAAAATGACACCAACATTACCAAATTTGAAAAAATTTTGGGTTATTGAAATAAAATATCGACACTGATTTTCGTTTCAATAACACAAAACAATGTTCAAATTTGATCATTTTGATGCCATTTTATTCGACTTAGTGAGTTATAAAAATGCATTTCTTAAAAAAAATTAAAAGGCAAAAAGTTAAAAACAATTGGACGCAAGCTGGACTCGAACTTGTTATCTTTAGTCGGTTGTCCACCTTCCTAGCCATTCAGCTATAAAGTATTGCATTTGCGCAACTTTTTACCAAGTTTCTGACGCCGTGATATATGAATTGATAAAAACCTGGAGATCTTTTTCATCTATAAAATATTGGTTGATTATAATGGCAAATATGCAAATTGACATGGAACAAAATAGGACCGATCTTTCACCAAAATAAGAAGTCAATATTTTTACCAATAAAGGAGACAACAAAAAATTTAGACCTCAAATGCAAGAAATTCAATGCAAATACAAATAAAAAATACCGAATGTAAATCCCATTTTTCCAAAAGCATTTGTTCGTTCTTTCCCAGGTAATGTAAGTGCAGTAACTAAGGCTTGATGTGCTTGCATGCTATTCATGAATATACCAGCAAATCGACTAATCAAAAGCCCATAAAAGTCCTAAAGACTTTAAAATGTTCAAAAATGTGAATAATACTTGAGAAATCCATAATATTAAAGCCCATAGAAGATTACTTATGTAACACAAATTTAGTGAACTTTTCATACCATATAAACGAATTACATTACCAAAAATTGGACCACCGACAATTTGTAGCGCCATAAGTACTGTTTGAAAATAACCTAAAAGTTCGTTAGTTTTTTAATATTTTAAACATTACCATAAGTTGTGTCAGAAATGCCATGCGCTTTTGTCAAGTATGGCATAACTAATATCGGCATAAAAAATACCATGTTTAATAAAGTAGACAATAAATAAGCAAAATATAAAGACTTGGTCGCCATATCTAAGTTTTAATAATAAAATTCTTTACGATATATAGGCTAGTTTCTAGACCGACGCGCCTTCGGTGCTCAAATAGCGCCGTTCTACTTTCTCCCTTCTCTTTTCCCCTCCGTTCCGAGTGATTGCTCGGTCTCACGAAAAATTTTTGCCCCTAGGTTTTTTACCATCCTCTCCTTCGGTAGGGTCACTCCATAAGGTCAAAATTGAAAAATTATTTCGGATTCGTCTTCCCCATACCCAAAACCCCGAGTATAAAAAATAGCCGATTTAGTGGCATTTTTGAAATTCGCATATTTTGGCCCCTAGGTTTTTTATACCCCCTTCAGGTAGTACCCCTTGAGGTCAAAATTAAAAAATTCTTTCAGATTCTTGTCCCCCATATCCGAAACCTCCGAGTACAAAAAATTAGCCGATTTGGAACCATTTTTGAAATTCGCATATTTTAGCTTCTAGATATTTGTCGAAAAATTGATCCCTTACAAGGGACATATCAGAAGTGACGCCTCAGGTTTCCGATGAAAACTATATTATCTTGTAGAGCATACCCGAGTTTATTTTTGAGCTAATCGATTTAGCTGCAGAAGGCTTAATATGAGAGAGTTAGAGACGGAAGGCTTAATATGAGAGAGTTTATTTAACGTTGAAAAATAGCGTTATTTAGCGTTTCTGAGGGAACTGAGGGGGTCAAAAAACACCTTTATATGACTTATTTTTTCGCAAAATCTTCATATTTCACCGTTTTTGACTATGCTCAACAATTTCCAAGCGTTTAAAAAAAGCAGAAAAATTTTAAGCTAAAATAAAAAGTTAGCTCGCACACGTACATTTCTCTTTTAAAGAAATTAATACCAGCTAGATTATATCGTTTGCAGAATTTTATTTTAAAGTTAAGAATAATAATAGTTAGTTAATTTACAGATCATGTGAATTCATCAAAATTTTTATATTTTGTGTGTTGTAGTAATGCGTTTTCTTTTATTTATTGAGCAAGGACTACACAAAATCGTACACAAAAGTAGCGCAAACTAAACATGAAACACAAAGTTATCACAAAGTCTACTCTTTAAGTATTTTATTCAAACATCATCCACCTCAAAAAATAAAGATCGGACACAAAAATGTCTATACTATCAGTAGTGATGCAAAAATCGAGATTTTGATTTCGAAATTTCGATGCCAAAATTTTGATTTCGACCTTTTCAATACTTCTAAATAGGAACCAAGATTTCGACTTTTCCGATTTCGATGAATCAATAACAATCAGTGCAGCTTCGAGTTCGAGTATTTGAACAAAAGAAACTCGATTTTTTTGAGAATAAAAAATAGAACTCGAAAATTCGTGTTTTTAGAGTTTGAATAAAAGAATGAATTTTTAAAAAGGGCATTCAAACAATCTAACAAATAAATTTATTCAGAGGCTCACCTATAGATGGAGTTAAATATTCTAATTTATCATCGAAACAAACCATCTGAGAAAAGTCATCCGGGAGGCATGATTATCGCTTTATGGCAATTTCTAACATTCTAAAAACTTTTAATTTTTGTGCCTCATCCCTAGGTTTACAGACTGCATCTTAAACTGTTTATTTTTTGACGAATCTTTTAACAATAGTATAGTTAAACATATTATATGACAATAAAAGATTGTAAAATATGTCTGTCATATTGGGAAGTTATTTGATCTTGGTCTTGTCTGGGTATAAAAAGCTTCAAAAAGGAAAAAGAGTTGCTTTATGTATTTACAATGATTATTACGAGTTTCCTTTTATTTATCTTTTTTAATAATGTAATAAGCCGTGAATCAATTTGGAAGATTAATAAAGAGAAAGGAGCTCCAGTAATCTTTGGTGATATTTGTAAGGCTTTTAAAAGACACTTTCTCGAAAAGTCGAAGATGGGACCCATGCCCAGGTGACAAAGTTTGAAGGTTCTCGCCCGACTCTGAGTAGTATTGTTTTTTATATACTCTGTTAGTGGATGCAAACGCCATTGGAATTATCCCTGTAGCCCTCAAGGTTTTGGAGACACGTTTTTTGGGGTTCGATTTTACGGACTTTTTTTAACAGCGCAATTTTTTCAGCAAAAACACGGTGTTTTTGGGCAAGTTAATATATTGTTGTGTAGCGCAGATCACCAATTTTACTACTATATCTCTATTGTAAAAAAACGGATTTAATTAAGATACACTTTGTCAATTAACAATTTTGGGTACAAAATGACATTATAGCCGATATGCGTATCTACGGAACCTCGAAGGCTACGGGGCTAATTCCAACGGCGTTTACATTCACTCACTGAGTATATAAAAAACAATATTATTCGGGATCTGACGAGAACCTTCAAACTTTGTCGCCTGGGACCCTTCGACTTTTCGAGAAAGTGTCTCTTAATTAGTTTAAAAAAACAAAGATTTTTAGTAGAAGTTCCGGAAATTCCATCTGAAATTAAATATAACCCTTCGAATGCTGTTATAAAGCAAAAGCAAAATACAGGGCGTGTGGAAATAACGTGTTATTTTGAAATTAGTGGAGATTCCCATGAAAACATACACGAAGAGAGGGGGCACTAATTTTAGAAACTGTGAATGGGGGTCTTATATTTTTGTAGTCTTTTGTGTGGAGATGAAGGTGATTCAAAGGGAAGAGGGGAGGTCTTGCGTGGGGGGTATCATCATTTTTTGAGACTCTGCTAGTATTATTGGCCTTGGATTAAGCATCACTACTCTCTGCGTGTGGGAGGGTCACTAATTAGTGCCTCCATACGTATATGCATGAAAATAATAGGTAAATTTTTCGGAGACAAAGTTTTCTGGGTTAATTTTATGATAAGGAATCGATTTTGCGCATTTTCGAAGGATGAAAAAATTATCCTGACCCTGATTCAGGCAATTTTCGCTTCAATAACTATTTCCAGTTGATTCAGGATATTTTGGATTCTTTTCTAAAAATCATCTTCATGGGGTAATTTTATGAGAAATCATTTGCTCACATTTTCGAGCCGAAAAATTGTTCAATCTTTGAATTGCGCGCAATCGATTCTTAGCATAAAATTACCCTATGAAGATGATTTTTAGAAAAGAATTTAAAATTCCCTGAATCAACTGGGAATAGTTATTGAAGCGAAAATTGCCTGAATAAGGGTAGGGGAAATTTTTACATCCTTTAAAAATGCTAGCTACCGATTCCTCGCATAAAATTATCCTAGAAAACTTTGTCTCCGCAAAAATTAACTATTATTTTCATGGGAATCTCCGATAATTTCAAAATAACACGTTATTTCATCACTCCCTGTAGATGGTCGAATAATACTGTCCCATATGAGCTAAGCAATCGCTACAGTAACATAGAGTAATTTAACATTATTATACAACATTTTTATAAATTTTTTAAACTTTGTTATTGAAATTTGATTATCGAAACAAATATTAAGATAAGTCAAAAGTTGTTGCCGTTTTTAAATTCAAAATTAAGTACCGGGAGCCGAGAGTTCCGCTCAGGGGGAGGGTGACTCCAAGCGGCACTCCCGAGCGAAGCTTCTCGTTAAAAATGTATTAGTTATTACTAAATCTTTTTTTGAAACAAATTTTGAAAAAAAAGATTTTCAATAGTTCAGACAGGTTTTCAAGAACGATTTTGAGTTTTACAATAGCAAAAACTTTTGACTTCTCCTAATAAGTGAGTCGTCGTTTTTTGGTAATCTCTTTAGTAAAAATTACTAAAAAATGACGATTCAGGAATTTGTTTTGGGACTTGTTAGTAAAATTTCAAAATCAATTTAGGAAAAGTATAATACGAAGTTCTTTGAATAAGCTTGAAGGTAAAACTTGTTTCAAATTTGTCAACAGGAATGCAGAAACAGATTATCTTTATATTGATAAATTAGATGGGTGTTTTTCGTATGTCGGTAAAATTGGTAATTTAATAATTGTTATGTTAAAACTAGAGATGGCTACTCGCGGTAAACCGCGCGGTTTAAAACGTAAACCATACTTGATTTTGACAACAAAAAAAATCGGCACTAGGTCTTGATGATCAAACACGGTTATGGCTTTTGGTCACCGCGGTCTTTGGTCACCAAAAACTGTGACCAAAGACCTCGACACACAAAAAATCCCTCAAATCTAATTGTACTCTTTAGGTGGACGCCAATTAGTATCACTTGGTGATGGTTGTGTATATAACTATATTATTTGGCATGAAATTATGCATGCTCTTGGGTTAACTTAGTTTATTTGTCTATTTAATTTTCAGAATTTTAGAGTAGAACATGAGCACCAAAGGCCTGATCGAGACGCATACATAAGAATTAATTATAAAAACATTGAACCTGGTCTCACAGGTGACACAAGCTCACTAAAATGCATCAAAAATTTAGATCAGTTTGATAAAGTGCCCTACCGCGAGGTTATGTTAGTAACTCCATATGATTATCATTCAATTATGCATTATGATTCACAGGCATTCGGAAGATTTGATCCAACATTAGGAACGATTTTAGAGACTATGGTACCAAAGAAGGTGCTATTTAGAATTAGTAGTGGAAGGCCGAGCGCTACCGCTCGAAGGGAAAAGAAGGGAATCTGGGGGCGTAGTTAGAGGAGGCACTGGGGAGTGGTACCCACTCCCATTCGGATCGAAGGCCTTCCAGTTCTGATTATAATTGAAGAAATATAATATTTTAGAAAGGCATTAAAATTTACGATGTAATGCGATTGTCTGCTTCTGATTATAAAAAGTTGCGATTTCTCGGAGAGTGCCCAAGTGTTGGTATTTGATACAGTTTTTTAAAAGCATTACTTAGAGAAGCATGTTATTAGTAATTATGTTATTAATAATTTGAATTCAACGATCCAATCATCCTACTACATTAAACGTGTAATGTGTGTGTTTGTTTGTCAGACGATCTCAGAAACGCTTGACGCTAAAATAAAAGCTGTAGGGGACGATGAGAGAAGACGATCGACAGCAATTGTCCCCAAAAGGAAAAATAACCCCCATTGGAAAACTAACACCGGGGCAATTGTCTATGTGTTCGCTGGGGACAGAAAAGCTGAAAACAAAGTCCTATGGGGGTATTTGTTCTGGGGGCGATGTTGATTCGCCCTCAATTTTTAATAAAATAGAGCCACGGCACGTCAAAGTGTGCAAAAAATGGAAACTCGCGGAAACCGCGAGTTTCCGTTTTTCCATTTTTTGCACACTTTGCCGTGCTATGAGAACACAGATATATCTTTAAGGCATGAGATTTCGTTGAAAAAATTAGCGCATAAATACTTTTTTATCTTCTTATATAAAACGTGTGATATCTTTGCGTACGGACTATCTTTTGAAGGTGTGATCAAAACCCTTAATATCATCGTGATCAGGGCAAAATTCTAAGACATTTAACACCACTGTTGTGAAATTTGGTAAAAAAATCTTTTCGATTTTTTCACCTCGGTTCTCCAAGGGGTAAAAAATCGAAATTTCTGATTTTTTGCACTCGGGGGTTTTCGGGTATGGAGAACACGAATCAGAAAGAATTTTTTATTTTGAGCGCAGGAAAAATTAGAAAATCACAAAAATTTTAATTTTTACGTTATAAACTTGTCACACCAATTAGACTGGCAAAACCAGACTAGCCGGTGTTTGCCAGACTAATTCATAAAGGGGCCGAATTGGTTACATGGGGGAGGGGGGGGGGGTATGTTACGTATATGTAAAAAAATATGCTATATTTTAACAGGAAATATCGCTCGGGAGTGTACTCGGAGTCTCTCTCGGAGAAATCGAGAAAGCGAAGCGCTCGGCCCCGGCACTTTTTAAAAATATATATTATTTTTTAAATAAATATAAATGACATTCAATTTTATTTTTATATCTTTTATTCGCTTGAGTAGGACTCAATTTAGCCAATCTGGAACGCATTTGTCTGCATTTTAAGTTATAAATCCTTCACTTTTGTTCACTCAAGACTTACTTAATCGATAAATTATATAAGTAAGAGTGACAGCACTCGTCGAATAAGTCTACATAGAGAGACACTCTCTTGGCACGTTTTGTTGGCATGTATATATGGGGAATATGGGACGGATGTTTCGGCACATGTGAGGTCGTGTGAGAAAGGAGGACAGGCGAATGCTGTACTCATCATAAGCCGTGCTTTGCAATTTCATCGACATCGGAAGTTTATTTTGGAAGGGCAGGTTATATTTAATTAGTAAAAGGGTTTATGTACATTTAGAAATTTTTTATTGTTATCTTATTGTGGAGTTTTACTCATCAAAAAGTTCAGACTTTTTTAAATATCCTATTACATTAAACGTGTGATTTTTGTGAGTCTGCATGGACGATCTCGTGAACATTTGATTTAAACCCGGAATGTTTTTTATAAAAGTTGTAGGGGGCGATGAGAAAAGACGATTGACATCAAAATCATCGAAGTCAGAGACAACAATTTTTTTCATTTTTTACCCCTTAGGGACCAAGGAAAAAAATATTTATATGTTAGGGCAAATCTGAATCTCCTGGTGGTTCAGATTTGCCCGGGAGATTGAATTTTGGACCAAATTTTTTTTCTCATTTTGTCTAAAAATGGCCTATGTAGGGTGATTTTATGCGGGGAAGCGATTACGCGCATTCCCGAAGCGTGAAATCGCTTGCTTGACCCTGATTCAAGGTACGGGAAGTGTATATTGAAGAGGAAATGAACTAAAAATTGGATTTTCGCCAGAAAATCATCTGTATAGGGGTTTTTCTAGGTGAGAAATCGATTGATTACATTTTTGAGGCATGAAAAAATTTCCTGATTTAAATGATTTTCAGCAAGAAAATTTTATGAGTATATCCCTCGCCAAAAACGCTTAAATCAATGTTAGGAAAATTTTTTAGCCTAGAAACAGAAACCCTATAGGAGTCCCCTAAAGAACCCCTATAGGAGTCATTTTCCTGGCAGCCGATTTTCCGACGAAAATCCGAATTTTTGTTCATTTTTACTTCAATACACCCACCCCTTTCCTTGAATAAGGGTTAAAAAAGCACTTTCACGGTTCGGCAAAGCACGATCGATTCCACGCATAGAACCCCTATAGGAGTCATTTTTCAAAGATTCCATGCAAATAGTAAAAACTTATGGTACAACCAATACATTTTTAGAAAAAATCAGAAAAAATTTTCTTGTTCAAAATTCACGATAAAAGTCTACGAACTTTTTGAACAACCCAATACATTTAAAAAGTTTTTATTATAACAATTTTCTGTTTTAAATGAAAACTGTGTCTGTTTGATTTATTTTTATCTAAAAATTTTTCATCGGATCACTGAGCATAATCACTCTTGTTTCTATTATTTTGGGCTCACTAACAAAGGCCAAATTATATCGCTATTCAGCCGGATTTGCCTCCACATCTATTGCAAAAGCAATGGCTCTCAACTATCAGCATAAGATTTCAGAGAATAGATATTTGGCATATTTCATTTTAAATTATATGAGCAAAATCGTTATTTTAATAGTTTGAATTCCTTTGAGATTTAAGAAAATTCTGGTAGATATATGATTTGAATTTTTGAAATAATATTTTGACATACATTTGAGGTTAAAAATTATTTGTCTATCTTTTTCAACTTTTCTTTCTTTTATTTAAATCACCACAAGAAAATGTTAAATTTGCACTGCCATTAAAAAGTGCCTACTTGAAGGGCGTCGAAAATGCTTCGCTTTAAAAAAATAATTGCGCTTTATTTTAGATCGACCCATAAATAAAGTGCTTTTGAGCATTGCGTCGAATCTTTACGGAAATGACTAGGTGGCGTGTTGTATTGAAGCGAAAATGAAAAAAAAATTGAACTTCCTCCGGAAAACCGTCTGATAGAGGTTTTTCTAGGCAGAGAGTTAATTGCGCACATTTTCGAAGCATGAAAATGATTCCCTGATTCAGGGAAAAGTTGTATATATTTAAGCGAAAATGAAAAAAAAGATTTTCTCCGGAAAACCGGCTGTCTAGGGGTTTATCTAGATAGAGGGTCGATTGCGCTGAGAGTCGATCTACTTTACATCGTTACTTCCTTGGACCAGGATAAGGGGAGTATTTTCGTGCTTCAAAAATGCGCACAATCGATTCCCCGTCTAGAAAAACCCCCTAGATAGTCTATTTTCCGGCGAGATTCGAATTTATTCATTTTCGCTTCAATACATTAAAAGTTTCACTGAATCAGGGAAGCATTGTCATGACTCGAAAATCGATTATCCATCTAGAAAAACCTCCAGACAACCGATTTTCCGGAGAAAATCCGATTTTTTTCATTTCCGCTTCAATACACGCACCCCTTCCTTGAATCAGGGAAGCATTTTCATGCTTCAAAAATGCGCACAATCGATTCCCCGTCTAGAAAAACCCCCGTAGGAGTCATTTCCATAAAGATTCGACACAACGCTCAAAAGCACCTTATTTATGGATCGACCTTCTATAGGGTTATTTTAGTGAAAATTTAAAAATTTGAAAAATGTTGAAAAAATCGCAAAAGTGTCATTTTTTGGAGCACCCTGTAAAAAAATTAATCACTTGACAGTAATACATCTTGCACTGAGGCTATCCTAGAGAGAAAGTCTAAGAAAGTTGTAAAGCTGTGAGTGTTTGCATTGAGGAGCCTTCCTTGACTAAAACAAGATAACCGTCATTATTATTTTTCTCTATTAATCTATCACAGCCATAAACGTCAATTGTGTGGGAAAATTTTAGAATAAATTAACTAAAATAGTTTTGTTGTATGCAGTTTAGTGCATATTCAACTTTTATAGACTGTATGAGATTGATTCATCAATGCTTCATCGATTTGCTATTTTAGACTATGTTTTGTTTATTTGACCATTTTTATCATGTTACCAGTTCCTAGACCGACGTGCCTTCGGCGCGTCGGTCTAGGAACTAAATTTATTATAGCAGCTTTACCTACGCCGAATATTTTGATAAACGCGTGATTTTTTATATTAAGATTAATCGCATAAAACCTTGATATAGTTAAATCGATTTTTAAATTAAAATCTTTTTTTTCGAATTTTTACGACAAGAGTAAACCTCTAAGAGTGAGTTTAATGGAAAATTTTTTCGTCAACAATTGAGAATTGGGCTTGTGGCTTTATGTCATTCTTGCCTCAGCTGGCCAGACTCGAAGCGGAAGTCGGAAATTTTTTTGTCTAGCTTTTCTCTACCATGTACTTTGAAATTTTGTGCACCTTTCTTTTTTTAAATACACCAAAAAAATTTTCGATTGGTTTTCTTAAAATTTTTGAAAAAATCGCGCAAAAATTGCACAAATTCACTTTGTTTTTTGGCTCACCCTGTACATTTTTGGAAATAATTACGGAGGAGAGGGTTGCCCAATGATTACGATTGATTATGGGTAGAGGGTCAAAAAATGGCCAAACATTATTACGTAATATGTAGACGACCCCTTAGGTCAAAAGACACCATTTTATCCTAGTAAATGCAATTTTAGTGTCAACATAAAAGTCTTAAAATTGATTTTTTTGGACACCCTATAATTCTAAAGATAGCTTTTGTTGACTTAAAACGACGAAAATTTGTATCAACTCTTTAAGGTTTTGTTTGACGTTTATAAGCGGAAATAGACACATTTGCCAACAGATATAAGTGCTTAACTCGCGTTTGCATATTTGTTCACTAGCTATAACAAGAGAGTTTAGCTAACTCGTGCAAAATGTATAAATTTACATTTTTTTCAAATTTGCTATTTTCATTTGTCTTTTTTAGTCAGAGAAAATATTTGTGCCGCATTTAAGCGGCAACTGTGATTATTTATAATATGCCTTCTAATGATCGATGTGAATTACAGTCGCTGGCGCCTTCAGGAATTTCAATAACTGCTTCCGGAAGTGGTGAAGGATCAGATAATGGTAAAGTATTTAAAAAAATTATTTTTCAAAAAAAGATTTAGAAGAAAGATCAAGGAGATCTAACAATACGAGTTGTGGGTTTGTTAATATACCTAAATTAGAGCTTTCGCATTGTTTGGATGATGAAGAAGTTCAAGAAGTAAATGATGTTCATGAAGATTCTTGTTTAACAAAATCAAAAAACCATTCAGGTAAATTTCAAAATTTTATATTTTAATGAACAGTAAAAAAATTTAAATTAACACGGAAAAGACGAATAAGCGCACTTGTTTATATCAAAACTACACAGTATCATTAGTCATACCATGTATTATAGATTGCCCAAACCAACAAACCCATGAACTAAAATTCAGTTGGATATGGAGATACTTATCACTTCGTGGTGTGTTTCATTTGCTAGGTCAAAGCATAGCTATATGTCCTTGGGCTTATATTGTCACTTCAGCTATTATTGCCTCACTTTCTTGCGGAATGTATTTTATGGTGCTCAAAGATAGAATACGAGATGGATATACGCCAAATAATGCTCCATCAAGATATGAAACAGATGTTATGCGGGAATTTTGGAATTCTTCAGGTAGAGTAATTCACGAGCAGTAGTCCTTTCCGCAAAAAGTTGATAACCATTGGTTAACAAGGGGGAGGCGTACATTACCCCCCTTCACCACTTATCCTCAGACCTTCTGTTTTGTATTCACCCATCCATCATGAGGGTTTGTGTACCCCCCCTAATTCAAAAAAATTTGCACTCTTTTGCTTTTCCCGGCGTCATTTTGAGTGTCGATAAGCCTACCCACAGATATAAGTTAACAACATACAATTTTTCTTTGAATGCATTAATTTTTTTTATCATGTACTCCCTTGTACTCCCTGAAAGGCCATTCATCTATCCATCCTGAGGATCCGGTGTATCCCCCCTACTGATAAACTATGTTGATAACGCTAGTGCATTTTTGATAACGTTGGGGGAGGGGGTCTAAAAATCCGAAAAATTATAACGTAATATTTGGACAGCCTCTTATTAAATATATTTAGGTGATCCTATTATGACAGCTTTTTTGATCTCTGCTCGGGATAATGGTTCTATGTTACGAACTGAATATTTAAATGAAGCCGTGAACTTACATAATTTTCTATTATACAATTTTACATTAAAGCATAATGGCAAAGACATGCGTTATGAAGATTTGTGCTCACCTTACTGCAACATGAATTTAGTTTTAGATCTATTTAAGGTAAAGATTGTGGGTATGCTGTTGAATAAATAAATTATATTTAGTCAGGGTTAGATCAACAAATAGAAAAATTGCAACATGGCAAGCCTCTATCCGAAACAACAAATTTAACCTTTCCAGTATCAAATGTGGATGGTTTTACTGTACATCTAGAGAGATCATTTTTTGGTGTAAGATTAAAAAATGATTCAAATCCACATAAATATGTCGGGAGGAATTTTTCGGCGGATGAATTTATTGATGGAATAAGTCAAGAACAAGTTGTGACAAATATGGAGTATGTAAAGGTACGATATCATAAATATAAAAACATTTTTGGAGTATACCCCTCGTAGGGGCACCTTTCCATGATCAAAATCAAAAAATTCCTTCAGATTGTATTCCCCATGTTGGAAAACCCCCTTGACACCAAATTTCAGCCAATTCGGAGAACTTTGTGAAAATTCGAGTTTTTGATCCCAAGGGGCTAGTTTTGTAATTTAAAAAAAATTTTAGGTGATTATGATGATTTTTCGCGGTGACAGGACTAACACAGAAAAAGGCGAGATTCTTTCATTATGGGAATTGGCCGCTTATGAATTTTTCATGAACGAATACAATAATGAACTTGTTGAAACACTTGTAAGAAAAGCATCAATTGTTTGAAAATTAAAAATCTTTTAGGTTATCGGTACAGAAATCCTTGATCAAGAAATGATCCGAGATGGCCAGCGTTTAACGCCTTATTTTGCAGCGGGTAAAGTCATTTAAAAACTATTTGAGTGAAATAATTAATTTTAGGGTTTGGCTTTATGATCGTCTTTGTCACTATAACTGTTTTGGGCAGTGCTCTTTTTTATGATGAAGTTGATGCGGGTAAATTTTTGGTAGCAGCGGGTGCAACTTTTTGTCCAATAATTGCCATTACTACTACTTATGGATTGATCTCTTTATGTGGCATGCGTATAAACTCATTCATGTTAGTTATGCCATTTTTGATTATGGGTATTGGTAAGTAGAAAATTTGTTTTTTATCGAATTTAAATTTTTTAAAGGTGTTGACGATGCTTTCTTAATGATTCATTCCTGGCAACGGCTTTCTCCACGAGGTTATCCCATATCTTTACGCCTTGGAATGGTTTTTGAAGAAGTCGGCCCTTCTATTACAATTACTTCTTTAACCAATTTCATCTCTTTTGGTATTGGAGCTTTTACACCAACACCTGGTTAGCAAATGTATAAAAGTTTAAATTATGAATTTTTAGAAATACGTCTATTTTGTTTGGCGACAGCTATCGCCATGGGATTAGATTATATATTTGAACTAATTTTATTTGGACCAATTTTGGCATTAGCTACCAAATGCGAAAAACCAAAAAATTATAAAAGAAATTTAAAGGAAGATATTTTTAATAGTGGTTGGAGAAAAACGGTAAAACCTTTTTAAATAAGTTAAAATACCGGGAACTGAACATTAACACGCTCGGAGGGTTGAAGAAGGAAATCTCCGAGGGTGGCTCATGGGAGTACCCCTGCTGAGAGAGGTTACCATCCTACTCAGGGTGAAGCAAATAATTTTTGGCTCTACCCTCAACATACCCAAAAACATAGTCAATATCAGTATTTGTAAGAAATATAGCAGTGATGTTGCCATACAAAAAAACTTGTGCCTTCTTGAACACCCTATATTTTATAGGTTGATTCTATCTCAAAGTTTATACTAAAATTGTATTGTAAAATTATCGGTCATCGTGTGTTTACAATAGTATTAATGTTCGCCACCGGAGCATATCTTTACTTTGCAATCATTGGTGTGCTTAACATAACTACTCGTTTGGATTCTGTGAAAATTCTACCAAGAGATTCACCTATACAAAAGCCAAATTTATTATTGGATAAAATTAGTAAGCGTTCGCTGTTTAATAAAATACTGTTCAATATTTAAGTTTGGGCCGAATATCATCCTGTTACGGTATTAGTCAATAATCCATTCGATATAAAAAATGAAGAACAATATTCTCTTTTCAATAAAATGCTAAGTGAATTCGAATCATTGCCAAGATGTAAAGGTTAGTTCAAACTATAATCAATATAATATACAGGGTGGGCCAAAAAAGTAGCTTTTTGCGATTTTTTTGGACCCAGGTCGTATGGATTTTCTTTATAACAGAACTTTTTTTCACAAAAAATGATGTTCTACAAAAATGTTCCTGAGATCACGATGGGCAACTTTGTAGAACATCACTTTTCGCGAAAAAATTTCTGTTATGAAGAAAATCCTTATAAACTGGGTCCCAAAGAATCGCAAAAAGCCACTTTTTTTGGCCCATCCTGTATTAGCTTATTCGGACAGTATTGTACACAGCTTTATTCTACTAAATCTCAATCCATAAATCCATTTTCCACAAAAAAAATTTTCAGCATAAAGGAAAAATGTATGCTAAATACGCTCCATCGGCCATTTAAGAATAAGCCATGTTTTCGTGTCAATATACATACTTTTTCAAAAAAAAACTGGGGGTTTCAATGTTGCAACTTAATTTTAAAATGTTGCTATTTGGAAATCGATTTTTGACAAAATTTTCGATTTTACTAGGGTTTTTCTAGGAGGGTAATTGATTGCACGCATTGCCGAGCTAGGTTTCGCATTAAATTAAAATCATTACTATACAGTTCCATCAAGTGTGTACCAACTAAAAAATGATTGCAAAGAGTTTTAGAGGCCAAAATAGAGATATGCAAAAATTTTCATGAAATTCAGAGAACCTTAAATTCGTCTGGGATTCGAACCCGCGCCTTTTGAGTAAAAGCCTAGCATGTTAGCCACTCGACCACGGGTAAAACACCCAAAACCCCATGATATGGTACTCGTTTTGCTCGTCTCGATGAGCTGAATCCAATGGCATAAACTAATTTGAATTTTAGGTTCATGTCCGTTTTTTATATCATTTTTGTCCGCCGTGAGGAGGGTCGCATACTGAAAAAATTGTTTGTCGAAAACGGATTTCTGGTCGAGATTTAGTAGAATAAATCCTTGTGCAATACTTTCCAAATAATCTAATATAAAAATTTAGGACAACAATCAACAATGCTTTGGCTTCGTGATTACGAAAAATATTATAAAGAAGGGGACTTTATGGAAGGCTTATTTAGTTTGTTAGGATTTTCTTCAATATCAGTAGAAGAAACACCGGATAAGCCGATAAAAATGGATTTTTCGAAAATTGATGACTTTTTATTATCACCTTTCTATAAGCATTGGAAAGCTGTATTGAAGCTCGGTGAAAAAAAGTAATTTTTCATTTATGAATCCTGTTATGTACTTGATACAATTTAGTGAAAAAACTGGTGAAAGACAAGTAAATGCTTTTTGGTTTACAGTCTCTTACCACAATACCTCTGATTGGGAAGCTAGAATTGAATTGATGACTAAATGGAGAGAAATTGCCTCACGTTATGTGGCGCTGAATGTAACTGTATGGGAAGCAAATGCTATGTTTGTCGATCAAATGTTGAGTTTAAAAAGTGTCGCATTACAAGTGAGTAATAAAATACTTTTTAAAGGACCAGTCCAGTAATTTACAACCATATGAAAAAATGATATATTCGGAAAGATCATGAAAAATGGAGATTTTTTTGTTTTTACGGCATGTTCTGAATCGTTGTAGTTTTCGAGATAATTGCCTTTGAATTTGTTACAAGCTCTTCGTTGTAATACACAAACTTGTTTAAATTGTTTGCGGAAAAATCGATTTTACATCGATTTTTTAAATTTTCATAAAATGAAAAATGTAGCAATTTTTTATAGCTAATTGAGACGAATAAAATGACACCAAAATTATCTAATTTGAACATTATTTTGGGTTATTGAAACGAAAACATGAATCAGAATTTTCGTTTCAATAACCCAAAACAACGTTCACATTGGATAATTTTGGTGTCATTTTGTTCGTCTCGTTTAGCTATAAAAATTGCTACAATGTCATTTTTATGAAAATTGGAAAAAATCGATTTTTTCGCAAAAAATTCAAACAAGTTTGTGTATTACAACGAAGAGCTTGTACACAATTTCAAAATTTCAAACGCAATTATCTCGAAAACTACAACGATTCAGAACATGTCGTAAAAACAAAAATTGCCCCATTTTTCATGATCTTACCGAATATATCATTTTTTCATATGATTCTAACTTACTGGACTGGTCCTTTAACATATATTAGGTTGTAACATAAGTATTGTCGGCCCAAAAAATACATCTAATTTCAGCAGTTTTCATTCGTTTTCGATGAAATTTTTTTTCAGTATTGGGTAAGAGTATATGCTGAATACGATCCAGTCGGTCTTTTTGAGAATAAGCCATGCTTTCGTGTCAATATACAGACTTTTTCAAAAAATTAGGCCTCAAAAATGCATCGAAAACGAACGAAAAATGCTGAAATTAGATATATTTGTTGGGCCGACAATACTTATGTTACAACGTAATATAATTTTTATATAGAGATTTTTCCCGAGTCGACTGGTCCTTTAAACCCATTAAAAAGTTTCTCTACAAACATGAAAATTTTGCTTTGTGACTGCTGGTAAATTCTTTTTCATCGCCAAATCATACGGCTGATTGCCGAGTTTCTTGGCTTGTTCGGTAATTTGAAAGAACGCCGCTTCACAACAAAGAGCTGCTAAATCAGCACCTACATAGCCATGGGTTATTCTAGCAAACTAAAATCTCATTTTATTTATCTTTTCATGTGTACAAAAACAAACTTTGTATAGTTCTCTTTGTACATCGTCCGCAAGCTTCATATGTCTAGTGTGGACTCGTAAGATCTCCAGGCGATCATTTTCATCTGGAATGCCAATATTGATTTCTCGATCGAAACGACCCGGCCGACGCAGTGCCGGATCCACGGCATTTGGTCGATTTGTAGCGCCAATTACGACAACGTTGCTGCCCGGTGTAACACCATTCATAAGGGTGAGAAGTTGAGCAACTATTCGTCGTTCAAGTTCACCTTGTGTCTAAATAACAATGGGGTGGCGGGGTCGTAAAACCCCCTCGCACGATGGGGGGGGGTCTGTCGACCAAAAAATGAATAAAAAATTACATTTTTGGTTTAAAAAATTGCATTTTTGAGCAAAAATATCCGTTTTTGACGATTTTTCTCACCAACCCACCCCCTCGCCCCACCCAGTTTTCGGGCCTTCGCGGCGCCTGGGGGTCGTAATTACGACCCC